>CM022766.1:7275869-7548369 GCA_012411365.1 Ameiurus melas | reverse complement strand
CAAAAAAAAATTAAAAAAAAAAAAACAAAAAAAAAACACCAAAAAAAAAACAAAACACACAAAAAAAACAAACACAAAAAAAAAAAAAAAACAAAAAAAAAAAAAAAAACCCAAAAAAACAACAAATCAAAAAAACACACCTTTTACTTTAAAAAAAAAAAAAAAAAAACAAACACCACCCCCAAACCCTCTCAAAACCAAAAAAAATTTTAAAAAAACCAAAAAAACGAAAGAGGGCTCAAAAAAACTCCCCAACCCCCCCCAAAAATCTCCCCTCTTCCCTCACACACCCAACCCTGCCCCAAACGCCGGGGGGGACCAAGAGGGGGGGGGAGAAAAGGAGACGCATCTTTTTTCCCTCCCTCGCGGCTCTGCCTTTCCCCCCCCCCCCCCCCCACACTCCCCCATTCCCACCCCTTCCCGGGGGGGGGGGAGGGAAAACCACGCACCCCAAGGGAGGGAAGGGCGGCCGCGCGGTCGGGGGGGGGGGGGGGGGCTCTTGTGACACCTGCGCTGCGGCGCCCGCCCTGGGGGCGCCGCGCCACGCGGGCCGCCCCCCCCCACGCCCCCCCCCCCCCCCTTTCTTCCCTCTGGCCGCGGGGTCGCGGAGCGTGGCGCACAGCCTGGGAACAACCTTCCCAACACTTACAACCCACCCCTTACCCCCCCTCACACTCACTAATTCCTCACTTCATTCCTTTGTGCCGGCTTGCGGTGGGTCGCGGCGCGGCGCGGGGCGCCGCCCCGCACCACCGGCGGCCCAACGGGGAAAAAAAGCGCCGAGGGGGGGGGGAAGCGAAGAGAGAGAAAGGGGGGGAAAAAAAAAAAGAGCACGGCGAGAAAAAAAAAACAGAAAACAACAAGCCGCAAAAAACCCAAAAGGGGCCTTTTTACCAAAACAATTTTTCCTTTTTATAACCTTTTTTTATCTTTTTTTTTTATTTATAAAAAAAAAAAAAAAAAAAAAAAAAAAAAAAAAAAAAAAAAGAAAAAGCAAACCACAAAAAAACCGCCACCCCTTTGAGGACGGAAGGGGTGCGGGAAAGAGGGGGGCGCACAAACATTTTTTACAAAAAACACAAAAAAAAAACCAAAAACAAAAAAACCCCACCACAAAAAAACAACAAACCTTTTTTTACGGCACCACACAGAAAGCACGGGGCGGAAGGGGCGACCTTTCAAACCCACGCAACCATAAACAATCCCACTAAAAATCTATCAAAAACAAAAAACCAATTAAAAAACCAACAAACAACAACAAAACCCAAAAAAACAGAAAAACCAACGAAAGCGAACGAAAAGGAAACAAAAAAACCAAACAAACCAAAAAACAAAAAAACCACCAAAAAAAAAAAAAACAAACACAACAAACAACACAAACACAAAAGAAGACACAAAAAACCGCAAAAGGGCCAAAAAGGAATTTTTCTTTCTGAAGAAGACATTAGTAAGAAGAAAGTCTTAGAGGAGCATATTTATCAGAAAATGTGTGATGGGAAAGTATTATAAAAGGAGTGATAACTGTATAGCACACACCACTACAGGAAAATAGCATGCGCATCAAGAACATACATTATACAGACTTCTGCAGGAATGGAATATGTTGCTGTATGTATTTGGAATATTTGAATTCAACTTACTTGGTGTAAAAACTCTGAAGTACTTTCAAAATCGTATTAAGAATATCAGGCTCCAGACAGTTTTGGAAAATAGTTTGAAAAGCATTAGGCTGAATTTGCTGAAATAAAAAAAAACCATCATAACATACACAATGAGGAAGGATTGTACAGTATGTTGATAAAATTATAGTAGTGGTTTTAACCGAAATCGATAACTAAGCTTGTTGGTACCGGTCAATAACCGATTTATCAACTGATAGTTTTTACAATTGAAACTGAATGAAAACATAACACTCAAAGTGAATCGCTGAACTTCATTACAAAAATAAACAGTACTGACTGTACTATGAAAATGTACTGTACTTTTTAAAGTGTAATAATTACATAAATATAAACACACACAAATATATATATATATA
Organism: Ameiurus melas; assembly: GCA_012411365.1. NCBI lineage: Eukaryota > Metazoa > Chordata > Actinopteri > Siluriformes > Ictaluridae > Ameiurus > Ameiurus melas. Next base: position 7,546,331 of record CM022766.1, on the reverse strand, counting down.
TATATATATATATATATATATATATATATATATATATATATATATTTTTTACACACACACACACACACACACATATGAACTATTAATAAATAAAGTAATAAAAAATATTAATCCAAAAAGTAGCACTCCAAATAACAAATCGTCCAAAATGAATCAAAAAACACTTCAAATAACAATAAAATTTGTTAGTGGTTGTTGTTATTTTGCCTCTAGAGGCCGCTCTCGTACTGTATAATGACAGCAGACCCTTCTTAGCGGTTACCACAATGGACGCAACCTGGAAAAACTATGTGTGTGGATTTTTGCTGATAAACAATAGTTCTAGCAATCGGTTATCGGTGCTGATAAATCGACCAAGTTTTAAACAATAAAAATCAGCACGTACCTTTAAATACTTGTATGTAAGTTCAGGGTGATTACCAATCTTCCTTAGATCTACTTCTAGCTGGAAGCTGTTAGTTGGAGGTGGAGGAATAACTTCAAGCTGGACTGAAGAAGAAGACACTGATAATGATTGGTTGGTTTTACCGGGAACTTTTTCCTCTTTCTGCAATACATTTTGCTTTCCAAAGGAATCTCCATCTGGGCATCTGAAATACATATATTAATAACCAAGTTCAATGGTTGTTCAATGCAAGTTAAATATACTGTATAAATGGACAGTTTATACAATGAAATGGGTGCCAAATTAAAGAGGGAAAATGGTTGTTATGCTGATGGAGACATTTTGCTGGTATGGTTTGGCTCCACTTGACTGCAAATCAATACAAAGTACTTGTGAGTGGGAGTGGTCTCTTACAGGATGACAATGCTCCCCTCCACAGGGCACGAGGGCTCAAGTAATAGGTTTGAGGAGCGTAAAAATTATGCAAGTCTTATGCTATGGCTATCACAGTCACCGGATTTAACTTATCATCAAAACACCAACAGAGGCAAGATCCTTTCGCAGAATGTTGTTTACTCCTCTAATACGGTCCCAGAGACTATTAAAATCTGTGCACTAAAGCTGTTCTGGCAGAACATGGTAGCCAAACACCTTACCAAACACTTTATGTTGGTCTTTGCTTTATTATGTCACACATCCGTACACTCTTTAGGTGTAGTAGTAAACAATTCAATGACTGTCTGTAATGCCATCAGTTAAACGAAAGTCAGCCAAATGCATGAAGATGAAATTACCCAAAGAACTGAACATCTGTTTGAGCTGCTGGACCACATGAGGTAAATCACCAATGGGTCGTGTCTAGAAAAATGTTTTCCTGTAGAGTCCTTGTACGCTGGGCATTTTGAAGACTCAACAGAAAAAATGAGCGAGTACTCAGACGCTGAAGGTATTAATCTTGATGTAACAAAGCCTACTGTGTTTTCACATGGATAAAAACTTAAGTCTTTCGATAATAGCTGTGTGGTATGGACTTACTTGGCTGCTGGTTCTGAAGGAGACTGTGATACCTCCTCTATCTTCTGGATCTTAGCAAAAGGGAAGGATGAGCATCGAGAAGCCTCACATTTCATCTCTCTCTCTGATGAGGAAGCTGATGCAGCGGATAATGTCCCAGACCTTGAAGCGCTTGCCTTGGCTGTGACTCTCTGAGGTTCGGCAATAGACGTGAGATTTCCCCCAACTTCCTCGATCTCTATTCTTTTCAATGGTTTCTGTAGCACAAAAGCAAATACAGCGTTCCAAACATTCAGATCATGCTCCTAAAGGCAGACTCCTCCAAAAAACATGGAACTCTTTACACTTACATGAAAGTGACTCAATCAGTGCAATTTTGAATAAAGTTTTAAATAAAGGAGGTTGGCTTCAAACAATCAATAAAACAACCTTTAGGGATTTATTGCTTTATCTGCAAAAGCTGCTAAACCACAACACATGTAAGATTATTGGAGATTTACTGTGGATCTGAGGTGTTCTGGTTTGTCGATTGGCTGAATTGTTCTTTTCTGTGTACCATCTGCTTGTTGCAGCCCAGAAGGCATCGTCTCCTGAATAATATACAAACAATTTATTACACATATATCAATAGCCTGATTAGTAGAAATAAGCCTCTAATGAGACCCTAAGTAATAGCTTTAGACTTCTTATTAACAAAAGGAAGTACTGCAGTTTTTCGGTTATAAAGATATAAAGACCTTTTCATTATAACGACTGCAACTAACGAATAAAACAAATCACACAATTTTTCAAGGGTGCTCGAACAGTACTGTCCTTATTCTGGCATCAACAGTATTGTTGTTAATCACAATGCACTTCAAATACTGTTAAATAGTAATTACTGTTCCTATTTGTATCGTACTTACCATGTTGAGTTTTTTGAGCTCGTTCAACGCTTGCTTGTTTCCTGGTTCGAGCTTCAGAAGCTGCTCAAAATCTATGCAGAAAAATGAATGGCACCACCATTAACATCATGACATCATGTTGTTGTATATGTGCCGTGAACTCGATAAGCATCACAGTGTCAGTTAATATATGGCCAAGTTTGTAAAACACCTGACCATCATACCGATATATGCTTGGTGAACATCATATTCCAGGTTTAGTCCCCCTATGTTTGCTATTATAATAAAATCCACTCTTCTGGGAAGGCTTTCCACTAGATTTTGTGATCATTCAGCTACAAGAGTATGAGTGAGATCAGGCACCAATGAGGTCTGGGGTTCGCAAAGTTGTTCAGTAGGGTTGAGGTCAGGGTTCTGTACAGAAAACTCGAGTTCTTCCACTCCAACCTTCACACACCATGTCTTCATGGAGCTCACTTTTTGTGTACAGGGGTATTGTCAGGCTGGAACAGGTTTGGGGCCCATAGTTCCACTACTCTTAGTACTACAGCACACAAATACATTGTAGACAATTGTGTGCTTTCACATTTCTGGCAACAGTTTGGAGAAGGCCCACATATGGGTGTGAAGGTCAGATGTCCACATACCTTTGGCCATATAGTGTATAAATAATGCACACTATAAAAATGTGGTCAATTAGACAAAAATGCAGCTTGCCTCCCTTTTTACAGTACTAAGTGTTGATCGTGCTAATTCTAACTCCTTTCACCATTTAAAAATAGTGAGTTTAAAACTACTACACCAAAATATTGTATATAAACTGCTAGCTAGACAGATAAGCCAGGTCACTCAGGCACAAAGAGGTTGTATGAAGAGGAATTAAGTCAAACGTATCAAATATAGTATTGCCCATAAGAAAATGGCAGAAAAAGCTAACAAATATCATCTTCTTTTGGAGAAGGTGAATTTTACCACAGATGGTATTACTAATAATAAGAAACTAAATAAGAAAATAAGCCAAGAGGGGTTTTAACGTATTTGTATATTAATGAAAGCACCAAGTAAGTATGCTTGATGTTACTCAGGGCCCGATATACAATATTACTGAATTATTCAATAGAATGAATTCTAACCGGCTTTGGCTTCAGAAAGTCTTCCCAGGGCCACTCTGGCTGTGCCTCGACGAGCAAACGCCTTTGAGTAGGTGTTATCCAAAGCAATTGCTTTGGTGCAGTCTTCTTCTGCTTCAGCATACCTTTACAACATACACAAAACACACACGTTAGGTTATATGCATTCCTTGTGGGTCTTTCCTTCGTATGTTCACGGCCACATTAGACTGCTTATGTAATGACTGTAAAAGTCAAGAGTTTATAATTATACGGTTTTAATATATTTGTGCTATTTGCATTGTTGGTTTTTTTTTTGACATTTCTATATTATAAATTCTTTATTCTTTTTTTATAGTTTCATTTTTATTGAACATTTCTGCTCAACATTTCTACTGAACATTTCTAATCTGCGTTGTTTTTTTTTTTTTTGGATATCCACAAAGAAAATAAAATGCACCTCTCAAGTTTGAGGTATGCCATGGCCCTGTTAGCAGCAAGCAGAACGTTTGTGGCATCAGCCTCCATGCCTTTAGAGTAGCACTCCACAGCTGCCTCGTATTTTCCCTCTTTAAAGTAAGCATTGCCCTATGAGAACATCAGAAAGAAAATTCACGTTTACCAAAGACAAAATCAGAGTTTGCGAATTAAATGTGTATAATTTTGCAAGCATGGTCTTATAGTGGTGAACATTTTTTTTTTTTTTTAAAGGATGTGCTCACCCTATCTTTTTGCACCACTGCCTCTTGTCTTCTCTGCTGTTCCATCTCCAGCTGCTTCGGTTTTACAGCCTCAGTAAGTGGCACCTCAGCCACTATCTTCTCCATCTGCCCTTCTTCGTGCTTTTGGGATCCTAAAACCTGAGAGGATGAAACAACAGAATTTCAAGCCTCAACCTTTAACACCAAAAATACAGGAAGTAGTAAGACAGGAACCAACCTGGTTCAGTTTCTTTATCTCGTTCTGAGCGTCAAGGTTCTCTGGATCCAACTTCAGAACCATTTCATAATCTTAACAATAAAAGGTTACAAGCAATCATCATCATTTAATTACATTGAGCAATTTTATAAAACACAAAAACTCAGCAACGTAATATGCAGGAGTAACATTCAGGAGAAAGAACAAAAACGTCTCTTTAATCAGATGATTTTAGTTATACGCCCTCACCTTCGAGAGCCCCTTGATGGTTTTTAAGAGCAAAGCGAGCAGCTCCTCTTCGGCTATAAGCGTTAACGTATTTCCTGTCCAGTGCTATGGCCAGGTTACAGTCCGACTCGGCAACGGCATACCTACAACATATGACATCCGAATACTTCAAAGAAATAGATGGAGACAAATAAAACGGTCTGATGAAAGCAAAATTGTATAAACAATAATAAAGAATTAGCTATAGTAGCATTATAACCACATAGTTTTGTGGCGTCTTTGAATTTTGGTGCATAAAGCCATGACATGTGGGATCTCACTGTATGTGCACAGAAGAGTCTGGCCAATTTTCTAGCTAGTTAAAAAGCTCATTTTTTGATTACGTCACTCAGAATATCTGACAGGTCCTGTTGTGTTTCTAAAGGTCTATCGCTGATCTAAACATTTATATCAACTAGTCTTGTCCTGGTACGGTCGTATGAAGTGCACCAGCATCTCAAACAGCTATACACCCTGTTAGTGAGAAAATCAGAACCCAATGGGACTATGTTACTCCAGGGGCTGATACGCTGACACATGAAAAGACTGGCAATAGCCCTTATCCTTCACTCAGGGGAAAAACCTAAATGGTTTTAGAGCACGGATGTACCTAGACATTATTAGGTCAAATGCACCATTTTATAGGTATGCAGTCTATACTGCTAGCCAGAGGAACATGTAAAGCTATACAATATGACCACAACTGGTGTTCTCATTCTCATTCCTTTTTCACGGTTCTCTACGTCAAGTTAATCAAATACAATGCCACAGAACAGGGGTTACTGAATCCTGTTTTTCCTAATGTTGAGACACCTGAGGAGCAAATTACCAAACCCGAAACCATCATGAGTTGGATCAGGTGTGTTGAGAGCAGGGAAAACCGTATAGGGTCTCAGGGACTGGAGTTGAGACCCACTGATAGAGAATATAATCTGTGTAAAGCACAACATTCTTACTTTTTGAGTCTGATGAAGCAGGCCGCTCGGTTTGTGGGCAGAACGGGGCTGTACGGATCTGCACTCATACCTTTCGTATAGCACTCAATGGCCTCATCAAACTTTCCACCTTTGAAAAACTCATTACCCTGAGAAAACGGGACAAATCGGGAAATTTTCATATACAGGAAAGAGTTTAATAATCAGTTTGTATACTGCTCTGTATGTATAGTGGTGCTTGAACCCTATAGAATTTTCTAGATTTCTGCATAAATATGACCGAAAACATCAGATTTTTTCACAAGTCTTAAAAGTAGATATAGAGAACCCAATTAAACAAATGAGACAAAAATATTATACATGGTAATTTATTTAGTGAGAAAAATTATCCAATATTACATATCTGTGAGCGGCAAAAGCCTGTGAACCGTGTCCAGGTGAGACCCCCTTGTCCAGAGATAACTGCAACTTAACAGAACTGTTGATCAGTCCTGCACATCAGCTTGGAGGAGTTTTAACCCGTTCCTCAGTACAGAACAGCTTCAACTCTGAGATGTTGGTGGGTTTCCGTACATGAACTGCTTGCTTCAGGTCCTTCCACAACATTTCTATTGGATTAAGGTCAGAACGTTGACCTGACCGTTCCAAACATTAACTTTATTCTTCTTTAACCATTCTTTGGTAGATCGACTTGAGTGCTTAGGGTCGTTGTCTTTCTGCATGACCCACTTTCTCTTGAGATTCAGTTCATGAACAGATGTCCTGACATTTTTTCTTTAGAATCCACTGGTATAATTCAGAATTCATTTCTCCATCAATTATATGGCAAGTCACTCTGGTCCAGATGCCCAAACCATAATACTACCACCACCATGTTTCACAGATGGGATAAGGTGCTTATGCTGGAATGCCATGTTTTCCTTTCTCCAAATATAACCCTTCAATTTTAAACCAAAAAGTTCTATTTTGGTCTCATCTGTCCACAAAACATTGTGATCTTTAGCAAACTGCAGATAGGCAGCAATGTTCTTTTTGGAGAGCAGTGGCTTTCTCCTTCCAACCGTGCCATGCACACCATTGTTGTCCAGTGTTCTCCTGATGGCGGACTCGTGGTAAATGTGGTAAATAGCCATATATTTATTAGCCATATTTTATCCAAAGCGCTTTACACTGTGTCTCATTCACCCATTCACACACACTAACACACCAATGGTAGCAGAGCTGCCATGCAAGGTGCTAGCTTGCCATCGGGAGCAACTTGGGGTTCAGTGTCTTGCCCAAGGACACTTCGGCATGTGGGGTCACCCGGGCCGGGAATCGAACCGCCAACCCTACGTTTAGTGGACAACCCGCTCTACCAACTGCGCCACATCCGCCCCTCATGAACATTAGCCAGTGTGAGAGATAATGGTCTTAAATTCCCTCCGTTTATACACAACCTGCGTGACTGTGGATTGGTGGAGTCCAAAATCTTTAGAAATCCTGATGAGCATCAACAACTATTTTTTGGAGATACTCAGAAATCTCCTTTGCTCATGCCATGATACACATCCACAGATGTGTCGTGAGGATCAGACTCTGATAGATTCCTGTTCTTTAACTAAAACAGGGCGTTCACTCACTCACACCTGATTGTCATCCCACTTCATGAAAACACCGGACTCTAATTTCACCTTCAAATTAACTGCTAATCCCAGACGTTCACATACTTTTGCCACTCACAGATGTGTCATATTGGATCATTTTCCTCAATAAATAAAGGACCAAGTATAATATTTTGTCTCATTTGTTTAATTCTGATCTTTTTGTCTAGTTTTAAGACTTCTGACGATATACGGAAAATTCCGTAGCGAAAATCACAAACTTTCAAGCACCACTGTACAACACCATTATAAGTTAATCAGTCAATAGAATTCCATCGAAACATCTTAACTTTTTACATCTGCAAGCAAGATCTATAAGCAAGAACAACTAAATTTTTTAATTTCATATTACAAACATGCAGCATTTCATGTGTCATTGACTGGTTATGCCGAAATCTTTGTAAATCAGAAACTATTCAGGTGTTTCTGTTTTTAAATCAACTCAAATCTCAATTCTGTAAACATGGCCTTGAAATACGTTGAATAAGTATCTAACCCTCACACAGCACCTTTACCTTCTCCTTCTCCTTCATGGCTGTGTCTCTGTCCACTTGCGCTTCCTCAGAGTCTGAGTCATTAGATTCAGCTGGGCTGACTTCTTTGTCCAGTGCCTCAAGGGCCTTCTCCTGTAATACACAATTATGATTCATAAAATTAAAAGTACTGAAAATCTTTAATTAGAAGCCAAAACAGTGGCATAGAGCAGAAATGTATTACCACGTCAAATTTGTCCCAAGATTTGTAGTCGTGGGATTTTATTCTTTGTACTGGCTTCACCTCCCCTTGAGCATTCTCAGCAGGGGCTTTACTTCTGACCTTCCGCTTCTTCTTGTAATCCTTGTTTCTTACAGGCGGGAGAGTTTTCTGTGGTGTGAAGAAAACATTCAGAAATCTAGCTCAGGTGGGTAGAAGTAGCAAGCAGCACTTATAGAGTGTTTATGTGGGCATATATCTGACAGTTCTGACCTTGTGGGAAAATTTGGTTGCTTTTTTATTTTTTTAAATGACCAAAACTGAAGCTTATTTGAAAAGATAAAACAAAAAGAGTCAAAACATGTCGTTTTTGCTACTGAGGTTAAGAATAAAACATGTTTTAAACATGTTAGATTAGCACTGATGTCAGGGAAGTACCATAGAAATAACACACCTGAGAGTCAGCTAGGTTTCCTGCACGAAGCTGTTCATCTTTTTTCTTTATGTCCTCTTCCCAGCTATCGAGTTCTTTTATAAAGTTATGAAGATCATCTGCGTTTTGACGCATCTGCATCTGCAGCTCTATGGCTTTATTGCCACCGGACATGATGGTGTTTTCCTGTCAGTCTGAAACAGAACAGAGCAGAAAGAAAGAAATTAGACACACAAAAATCAGTTCTGTTAACACATAACCGATTATTTTTCTAAAAAGAAGAAAAAAAAGAGCTGTGTTGTGATTTCCACGTGAATTTGAACAGGTTTTTGCTATGAAGGCCATGGGAAAGAACTTTGAGTGCCTCAGGACAACGGTCAAAGAGAAACAGCGATATGAATGGATACAGGTGGTGGAAATTTTAAAGAGCCGCTATTATGGTTTTTCAAATATTACCTTTCAGGTAGTGTGTTATAGAGCTGTTTGTGAAGGTAAAAAGTCTGCAAAGTTTTAAAAAATTCAATAGCGCACGACAAACTGGGTTATTGACTCCTAAAAGAAGGAACCGATTCTGAACAGCTGAAACGAGTCGTTAGTAATTCCAGACCTACTTCCTGTATTAACTTACATAGGATTCTAACAAAAAAAAAAAGGCATCTATGGTCTTCATTTTTTTTTTTTTTTAAGAGTAAGCTGAAACTTGTTATGGTAGCGGGCGTTTCCCTCCGCCCCACCAATCAGAGTAGAGTATGCGCTCTGAAAGGAGGAGCTTAGAATGAATCATTTAGAACGAGTCGTTTGTGACACTGGAGGAAGAAAGTTAATGCTACAATTTAAATTATGAGCACATTAAAGTGTTTTTTGACTTCGGATGCATGTAAATCTATTGTATGAGACCTTTAAAACAAAATTAGGAATGTTTCAAAACCATAATTGGTGCACTTTAAGAATTTTCTAATTCTTCCAGTCTTTACACGTGTCACCATTTATTGTTACCATTACCGAAACAACCTAAACATCAAACAAAGCCTGTTTTATAGCTGGACCATAAAAGACCAAATTTACTAAATATTCCTATGTAGATTTTTATTTATTTATTTTGACTTGAGTCGCATGTGTATTTTTTCCCACAATATTTGTTATGGCTTCCTTGTAGCCTGTAGAACTCAGACTATCCTGTATTAAGATTTTACTACTATCGCTGTAATACGAGAGTCTGAGTTGACATGTTCTATGAATCCATTCCTCATTGTTTTATAATCTTTAATTGACCTCCCATTCCTCTAACGATACAATCTATTCATTTCATACTATTTTGTGTCTAAGATTATTATCACCAAAATACTGTACGACTTAATAAAAAAGTTGACATATGGCCAGCAGTTTGGCCATCACACCCATATGTGGTTCTCCAAAACTGTTGTTACAAAGCTAAAAGCACACAGTTGTATAAAAAGACTTTGTATGCTGTAGTGCAGGGATGTCAAACTCATTTGAGTTCAGGGGCCACTTACAGCCTAATTAGATGTCAAGTGGGCCGGGCCAGTAAAATCGTAGCATAATTACCTATAAATAACAATAAATCCATGTTTTCCCTTTTCTTTTCCTACAAAGTGGAAGTACATTAGGAAAATCTTCACATTTACTGAAATATCCTTTCACAAAACATATGAGCAACCTCGGATTTCTTCAGACAAACACGCCCAATTTACTTCTGATTATAACTGGTCCCAGTGTAATAACAAACCGCAGAAGGCGCATTGCTGCCATCTACTGTTCGGTCTGAGATCCAGCGTCTTCGACTCTGACTAGAACAGTGCGCCCCTAGCGGATAATTTAGGAATCGCATTCCTAAATTTCTAGTTCGTGTCTTGTATGCATTTTTTGAACGGATGAACCCCCCTAGAGGGCCAGATTGAACCCCCTAGCGGGCCGGATTGAACCCCCTAGCGGGCCGTACGTCTGAGTGTTTCAGTTTCCCTTCACTGGAACTAAGAGACCCAACCATGACAATGCCCCTGTGCGCAAAGCGAGCTCTATGAAGACATGGTGTGTGAAGGTTGAACTGGAAGATCTCCAGTTCAGTGGAAAGCCTTTCCAGAACAGTGGAGGCTATATCATAAATGGCAAAGGGAGGACCCCATCTGGAACGGGCACGTGTGGGTGTGACGTAAGGTGTCCACATACTTTTGGTCCACGCCAGATAAACAAGGCTAATACAACGCTAATAACGACCAGGATCATAGAACCTCCGCATATACAGTTCTCATTATGACTTAAGCACGCGCAGCTCGGTGACCGACCGTGTGCCTAACCGGAAAAGCCTTGACGTTTGCCTCGCGCGCTAGCTCTGCGAATACTTTCACATATAGTACGAGTTTAAGACTCGAAGACACGCAAGGATAACGCCAAAATAATATTAAACATACCTCTCAAGTCTTATAAACTGAACAACAACAAAACGATCTAAGTGAAAAGAACTCAGTGCTCAGTTGATGTCTGTTCCGCTCGAATTGTTTGTGTACGGCGCCATGACAGCCAAGTACCAGCATGCATTGCGCTTGAACGTGTCCGCGAATCTGCGATTCGAAACATTTGCGATACTCCTGATTCAAAACACTGCAACGAGGTGCGTATCAAACATCTGGAAAAAAAAATCGAGTCCCTCAAACGATATCCAACGCCGACGCGAGTAACAAGAGAAAACCCCCGTGTCAAAAGTAATGCATGTCATCTGTAATCGTTTCATTTCTTATTACCGGACTGATTCAAACGAGCCGACACCGATTCCGTAGTTGCAGACTTTCATCAAAAGCGCACAGTTAAAATGACCGCTGTGTGAATTTTCGACTCGGAGAAGGAAAATATACGTTTTTTTTGTGAGATATTCAAACCCAGAGCTGTTGGTTGGTGAAATGAAACAAGCAAGAAATAAACCACGATCAAAAGCTTCCTCCTGTTTCTAAACAATCGATTACGCGATGCTTTGAACACAGTGCACGCTATTGACATCTGGTGGTCAAAAGTTTGAGCTGCACATAGTAATAAACTGGCTTCCCTTACTGTCCATTACAGTGCTTCGAGAAAAATAAAATAAAAACACCTCAAATGTTGAGGAAATCCTTGTTTTAAATAATGTTATTTTTTTTATTAAATGATAAGCAAATATGGCGAAATCCATTATGAAAATATCAGAACAAGTATGGTTACACAACAACTATTGACATTTTATTTTAACTATTGTTTCTAGCTTTTATTACGTTTATTTCTGGTTTTCCTTAGGAATTTTGAATACATTTTTTTGATTGAATACCGAATGATCGATTCATTATATTTATTTTAAAATGTTTAGCTTGTAAAAATGACTTCGTTACACATACTATTGTATGTCTCATATGTTATATATCTCTCATCATTCATTTCATTTATTCATTTAGAAGATGCTTTTATCCAAAATGAATTTCAAATGAGAAAATACAAGCAAAATAATGTCTCTTATATCATATTGTATTATACACATCTCCAGAATCATGTCTCCTGTCAATCTGTACACCATTAGCATTGCTTATTATGGACTCTCACGCTCTTGCACTCCAATTCCCATTTGCACATAGTGGGCATAGCTATGCTTGTATAGTCTATTGCGGTTATCATTGACCATGAGGACAGCTCTGGAACTTGGACTCCTAAGAAGGAAAGTGGAGGTGCTTGGCCCCTTCCATAAGTGCTATTAAGCCTATGAGCCCCTAGACAGATGCTGTCCAAGTAGTGGAAGATGGACATGGTTTAGAGGAAGGATATCTTAGTTTTTATTAAGGACCTCTGATTTGTGTGTGTGTGTGTGTGTGTGTGTGTGTGATCAAGGTAATATGTGTCTGTGCTTATTATAATAATCAAATTAACCAGCTTGTGTTGTATGAACTTAATAAAGTTGTTGACTTTATGGCATGCATTATATTACAACTACTCTGAGTACTCAGTTGCATTTCTTATTGTTTTAAGTTAAGACTTTTTATTCCACTTCAGTGAAACTTGAGAAATTGTTAAAATCTTTGTGTAAGACTGTCTGCTGAAACAGTAGTGTAAAGGAATGAGGTTGGAATAGAAAAATCAAACCCTATTATTATTTTATCTGAGAAAAACAATTATGATCAGTATTATAAAAGCCAACAGTCATGTTTGCCCTGTGTTCTGAAATTGTCCCCAATGTGAATGATAACTCCTGAAATGTCTGCAGATTCAGATTTGTGTGTGTGTGTGTGTGTGTGTGTGTGTGTGTGTATGTGCATTCGACCTTGGTCCCAATTAGTGGGCAAAATAATACTAGTCCTCAAAGTGAAGTAAAAATGTGTGAGGTGTTTAAAAAAGGTTTTTATTTAAAATTTTTTTAAATCAAAAATCCTGATCAATAGTGTTTTCCTATGGCTTTCAAATAACACAGATCATTGTGTATTTTTTTCTGGAAAGCAGTGTCCCCAAAAGGAGTAGATATGTCATATGTCCCCATTTTGGATCTAAGCGGGTATGATGTACCCTGGAGCAGTCCTGTATCCCCCCCCCCCCAAAAAAAAGCAGGACTGTGTAAAAAAAAATCGATTCTCCGATTTTAATCGATCCTCAATTTAACGAAACAATATCGATAAGGGAAATTCCAGAATCTATTCGTAATGCTCGTCCTTTACTTGAGAGAATGTGAATATTATCTGTAGTTCGCATTTCGGCCTGAAAATGTCACCATCTTTTATGTTTAGAATTTTGAAAAGTTTTATTTCTTAAAACATGTCTCAGTGTGTTAATGAATTTCACTGTTTTATTTATTTTTATTTTATGTACATTGTGAAGTTTGTGCTTACACTGTATGCACATATGTATGATTTCTTGTTACAATGTTTGTTACTCAAAGTAAAAGTGAAAAGTCATTAAACAATTGTGTGGACCCTATTGTTAATATAAATGTATATTTCAGTAATATAGTTAAGTCAAAGGGTTTCAGTTACCAGCATTTATATTAAAACATGGATTCTGTGAAAAATGAAAAATTGATAACTAATTGATACTGAATCCAATCAAAACCATATAAAGAAGAATTTAATCACCAAATTGGTCACAATACCCAGTCTTACAAAAAAGTGGATGGAAACTTGGCTAATGAATCAATGTAATATCATAAACAATTGTTTCAATGAGAAAAATAAAACAGCTGCTAAGGAGAATGACATGGAGCAAAATAATAATAATAAAATTGTTCTGGTTTATGGTGATGCTGCCATAGGTAATATCCAAACAATTTACAGAATGTAAATTATACCATATTAATATTATGCAACACTATTCTACTGATTATCCAGTGAAGTGAACAGTGAAGAGAACAAAATTAAAACACAACCTGATCACAAGCCTCACCAAACTTCTCTCTTGGGTTAACGGTCTCTTTTGCATGCAACTGCTGCCTCCTAGTGGCTCACTAACGGATTACAATTGGTACTCAAAACCACTCAAGTACAACATCTGTAACTTTAATAGACAGGCCAATTAAAATGCACGGACAGAACAGTAATCATCATTAGAGTATATATTAATTGCATGTAATAACATTATATATTTTATTTGACAGTTGCACCGTACAGTATCTTTATATATTTCAGTCGTAGCTACGTTCTGAGTATCTTAAGTACAAATTTACTCACATTTCCAAATAAATAAAAAGGACCATGAAATTTCATTATATAACTAAAAACAACTAAATAATACTAATTATATTATATTTATAACAATAACAACAAAGTAGTCAGCAAAATTACGAGTTGTCTTTATTCCATATAATACATAAAAATGATCTAAAATGGTGTCTTTTGGCACCATTATTATTCTGGGTCTTCCTATTTAAAACATATTTAGGAAAGTATTACATAGTATGTTAGAAAGAAAAAAAAAAGAATTTATTCAGTGCAATGGACCAAATCACAATTAATTAAATATGCAACTGGATTATATAACAACATAGCATGCTGCATGGATTAGGTCAAATATTTCCCTTTATTCACACTGGTGACTGACACCTACAAGTTTGCATAGTATCGGTCTCTGTTCTCAAAATCTCTGTAGGCGAACCTGGCGTCTTTTTTGCTGTGTGGTATGCGGCCGAAGGGTTCGTGATCATTGTAGCAGCTGTCAAACACCTCATCGACCGTTTTCACCGCCTCCTCTTTGCTTATCTTCCGCACGGCAAGGATAGAGCGTGTCGCACGGTCCCGAACACACTCCTAAATCAGGGAGGTAGAGATGTATTTAGTGGTGCATTGTCTTGAGCATCACATATTACAGATTTTATGCCACTGTCGGGTTAGCAGTAGTTGGCTAACCTGGAAAGACAACTCTCGACAGCACTTCTATGCTAGCAAGATTTAAAGGGTGATTGTCAAGTGTTCAACAATTAAGGTGCCTTGCTAAACTCAGAACTAATGTAGCTAGCTAGCGTTATTTATGGTTGGGATGGTCTCTATTTTTAATTTTTTTTTTTTAAAGTTCCTCTTTGGGCTTTGAGAGTCAAGTATATCCATGGTTTACCCAAACTGTCCTGCAATCAACCAGTTACTCACAGTTACTAACATTTTATAAACTTTTTTTTTTTCACATTTTTTCTTCTGCATGGGAGCATCATCAGAAATACACACAGCTTAAAGAAGCTTGAAGCTTGCACGAAGGTTCCGCTGGGTACAATACCCGTATATACACTTCATGCATGGCCCTTCCCCCCTTTTGCACATTCCAATCAAAATCCTCCACATGTATCCCAGTTGCATAATTTCCCATTATCTCCAAGAGACATTAGGTTTACCCATTGAGTACTGCTCTAAATTTCCCTGTTATGTTTTCCTTGGTTTGTTTTTCCACGTCATTATTTGCGTCACTTATACTGAAGTGTTTATATTTTCCCCAGCTTCTACTTCCTTATCAACTTTAGAGCCAGCACGGACGAGCGAAACGCCTACTTCCTGACATGGGCGAGAGAACATTCTAAGTTTTATCTATTTTGTTGCTCATTGTTTTCCGGGGTCAGACTCGTGCTCTTAACAGTTTTCATGTCTCATGTGTTTTTCTGTAGCTAGCCGTAAGGATGTATTTACCAAGGGTGCCAATATTAGTGGAGGGCACTCTATATAAAAGTGAAATAATCCATGCAAATTATATGACTTGAAGTCAATCAAGTTGAAACTTACATTAGTTAGTCTTCTTATGCATAAATGTACACACTCAGGAGCACGAGTAGAATACCGAGGTTTTTTCCCCGAATTTACAGGATTACCTCATTTCTTGTGTAAACGCTTGTACGAACGATTCACGCATGAATCCGTTCCTAAATAAGGCCCGATGACTTAAATTTAGCTTTAATTCTTTTACAGAACATGTAGCTGCCTTACCTGATGGTGCTTTTTAAGGCCAAAATTAAACCTAGCGACTTCGTTGCTGAATGAGCAGTCTCCACTGAGACTAGCTGCCCGAATCTATGGAGAAAAAAAAAAGCATAAAAGCTTACTGGGGATCAGATTATTCATTAAAAAAAAAAAAAGAAGAAGAAAGGAACGGACAACAGCATTACTATCACAATCCCATTTCACCTCTGAGCAAGCCAAGTGCTTGAAGTTATTGAACCAGTCAACATGTGCACGACAGTGATCAAACGCATGAATGAGCTCATGTGTGACCACTCTGTTCATATGAGCCTGTTGGTGAATGTTGTTTTGACACAACACAATCTGTAGAAGAGAACACAACAGTTTTACTCCCTCACTGATGTTAACTTGGAAGTTATATTAATGTTTGTATTTAGACAAAATCATTACCATTATCTATATACTAATTATATTTTGCACAATACTCATGCATATAATTTTAATGATAATCATATTTGAGTGATTATATATGTGCTACAATATATTAATATTATTAGCATAGTCCAAAAATATTTGTACAATTATATTTATTGCACAATTCCGTACTTTTTTTTTTTTTTTAAAGCTTCCCAAGTACTTGTTACAAATCTCAAATTTTATTTCATCTTCATTTATAGAAATATTCAGACCAACGATGTATCATATCACGTATGACCGTTCTGAAGCAGTTCCGCTCACTTGAGATGTTGTGGCATCAAAGCCGCCACTAACGGTCCCATCACAGTCCTCACAGGAGAAATGTCTGTCTTTGTACACTGCACTGAGAAGACACAATTTTAAGTCAGATGTCTAAAAATATGGCCACTGGAGCAGTAAGTTGCTGCACGTACCAGCCTGAGTTCTTCAGGGCTCCTAGGAGAACTTTTGCGTATGGATCTGAAGGAGAAAGAAGGAATGTTTAAGACTTTTGTGTAAATGTGCATTTGCCTGGACAGTCAACCAACAGTGAAGTTGATATATATGCACAATAACTGAAAGATTGAGAGTTTAAATCCCATGACTGCAACAAAGACACAATGCTGGCCATTGAATAAAGATTACAGACATCACAAATCTTAGTTAGTACTATTCATTGCCTTCTATCTGCAACATGAGTTACATTTTAAGGATGTGTGATTGGTCTCCTGAGCAGATGATTGAGAAAGATGTGGATAATATCTAAACCAGGCAGATTTAAAAAAGAAAAAGAAAAAAAAGAAAAAAAGGTGTTTATGCTGCCACCATTGGCATTTAAGTAAAAATGAAAATCCATACATAACCTGCAAGCCATTTTACAGAAATTCAGACCACTGTATGGATCCAACAGCTACATCCAAATTGTATTTAAGACACATTTCCATGGTCTTAAAATAGACAATGCACTCACTGGGTAAAAAGGTTCCACTCAGCATGGTAAGAGGTTTATGTTTTTCAGTTTGTTCCCAGGCTTCCTCTTTCATTAAAGATTTCACATAGAACCCCGTTAGAAAGCTGGAACATTGAGCATCCAAAGCTTGAGGACAACTTTTTAGGGGTATTCTAGTAAACGCTGCAGTGTGAACAATCAGATAACAGCAATCAATACCAAACGTTAACAAGGCCAAAAGTTTTGATATACCCAAGACCTTCAAACTAACGTCAATCACGTTGTCTACTTTATTTCAATAAGAGGCCATTTCAAAATAATAGCTACAAGACAGATTTATTCCACAGTCAAATTTTTAAGCCTCCTTGCTCAGACACACTTCATCAGTTCCATCTACATATATACACACACACACTAATATATATATATTAATATTACAGGATTCAGGTCAGGACTTTGTGATGGCTGCTGCAATACTATCACTCAGTCAGTTTGTCTTTAAGCCTTTTGAGAGGTATGCTTAGGATCATCATCCTGCTGGAAAACCCAGTTGCAACCAAGTCTGAACCTTCTTTAGTGTTTCTAGATAACCTGCCTTCCTCATGATGCAATCTATTTTCTGAGGTGCGCCAGTCCCTTTTCCAGCAAAACACCCCCACAACACGATGCTGCCACCCCCATGCTTCACAGTTGGGCTGGTATTGTTCATACCTTTTTCTTCCATACATAAAGCTGATCATTATGGCCAAACAGTTACATTTTTGTTTAATCTGACGAAAGAACACTCCTCCAAATGGCCAGTGAGCACCTGCAAAGGAATAGGGGCTTCGTCCTTGCTCTTCCTTTCAGGCCATGGTGATATAGTATACTCTGAGGACCGGTTTAACACTAGTGCATTTTAGTTTAAAAACGCATGACTTTTGCTGTGATTACACCTGTCGTCTACACTACTCCGGCGTTTTCGGCCCCCGAAAATGAAGACTTTTGAAAACGCTGTGGCTTCGACCCACATTTGTTCCCTGATTGGTTCTTCTGGATCATTGCATATCCTTCCCCGATTCGTCAAGCCCCCACCATATGACCGTTACACTATCTTGATCGTATACAGAACATGGAGACTGAACCGCAAGATTTGCTGGCTTTGTCTTTCTTAACAGCTCTTGTGCGGTTAAATTCTGTATTTTATTTAAAAAATCTCATTTCAAGCGGCATAAGCCCTACATGGAGCGCTGGTTTGGACTAGCAACCAACTTCCTGCTTATGCTTGAATGCACATTCCCAGTGTGCATGAATGGCCACATGACATACGTATTCGTCGTGTAGTGTTGAGGGAGATCATTTCTGAAACACAGCTGAAACGCCAGTGTGGACAAGGATCATTTTCATTTTAAAAAGCTGTTTAAAAAACAAAAAACGCACTAGTGTAAACAAGGCCTTAATAGTGGGAGTACAATCGTTGGTACCTAATGCCTCCAACGCCTTCACCAGTTCCGTTGTTGTTGTCTTAGGGTTCAGTTGAAGCCTTCAGACCAACATTTGTTCATTCTTGAGTTAATTTGCCCCTCGTTCCTGAATGTTGCAGGGTCGATGTGGCCCCAAGATTTTTTATATTTGCATACACATGTATATACAAATGTTCATGGCACCTTCAGTCATCTGGAAATTGCCCATAAGGATAAACCAGACCTTTTGGAGGTCCAGGTATGGTAAGATGAAGTGTGTGGAGATCGAATATTGAATTCATACTGATGAGTTTTCCCATATTCATCAGTAAAACCCATGGGGAACTAAATCAAACAAACAGATCAGGAATATGCAAAGTGATCTGAAGTTTATACATCGGTCACTGAACCTTGTTTTTAAGCCCAAATACGCCCTTCTGTAAGCGTGTCACTGAGAAAATGCATGTGAACCTGAACACATGAAACTTTTCTCAAATGTGTGATAAATGCTTTAGATCCATGTCTCTCAAAGTAGTGTGCATGATATACAGCCAATGGGCTTACGTTTTATGTTATTATAGTTTTTATAAATTTTTTATAAAAAAATAAATAAAAAATAACATGATGGGAGATCAGGTATTATAACACATGGTGATGAATTTATTAGGCTACAGCTCTCATCTTAATTGTCCAGTCACGTGAATTGAACAAAAACACTAAATGCGTCTTAAAGCAAGTTTTTGGACATTTAAATCTTAAGAACAAGGTCAACTTTTCAAGTTCCTCATCTACTTTTTAATCACTAACTGGTTCTGGGCTCTGTGGGTGGAAACGTAGTGAAGAAAAAGCTTTTGGGACTTTACTAAATAAATGATCGTGTAAATACGTGTTTAATATTTGAATAGCTGGATTAGTGCGGAGATTATTACCCGGGGTAGAGATTTATTCTTTTAACGCTGAAAAGGTTGTAATGAATTTTGTAAAACCCTGTTTTGCATGGTGTGTTTTGATCAAATTAATACACACTGCAACAGACCATTATTTAATTATTTATTTATAAATAAATAAATAAATAAATACAGCTCTATCAGAATCATGAGCAAGGGATCTCAGGATATCTCTCTCACACTCACACACACACACCACTAATGGTCTTGGCTAGTAGCTGGCTTACTTGTCTCCACTGCGACATGCAGCATAATCTGACATTTGTGGCTGAAGGTGAACAAGCTTTCCCCAATCGAGCCTTTCTGGTACTTGCTCTTCTTTCGCTCCGGAAACAAGTTGTAGCCGTAATCGTCATTTTGCTCTTTAGTCTGATCCATTGATCTCGTCGACACGTTCACGCACCTGCGGCGAAAATATTTGATCCTACCGCTTAGGAGTCGAGGTCATGTTCCTGTCTACTAGTCACGTGGGTATCAGAGGAGAGCCGTTTAATAGTGGCGACGCCAGAGATCTTCCCTGCGAGGCAACCGAGAGGGTCAAGCGTCCGCCATTTTTGAAATTGCAGGCGCGGGATGTGACGTAACATGAAACTGGAAGTAAAAGCGTCCCATTCATTTGACGATCAAAGAAATCTAAATTTATTATATTATATTATATTATATCCAATTAATTAAGGATTACATAGATTTAATAGTACTGGATTAAAGTGATAAATTTTGTTATGACTTTTTAAAAGTTTTATTAAGTAAAATTAAGTTAAAAAGATCTATCTGTCTATCTGTCTATCTGTCTATCTATCTATCTATCTATCTGTCTGTCTGTCTATCTATCTATCTATCTATCTATCTATCTATCTATCTATCTATCTATCTATCTATCTATCTATCTATCTATCTATCTATCCAGAACTATTCAAAAGTTTTAGGCACCCTATTTTTTAGTACAATTTTGTTATACGTGCTTATTTTAGGACTTCTGCATTGTCAAATTCTAAATCCCCCCTCCCCCACCCCCAATAGAAACAATTAGAGAAATTCTGATACCATTAAATGCCATTAACAAATGTAGTGTGTCCTGGGTCATATTCTATTAGGATTTAATGGTTTGTATTGGTTTCCACTAGATATAAACATGCCACCAAGAGAACCCAACACATTACCAGTAGAGACCCACATGGACTATTATAGTTTCCATTCAAACCAATACAATTGCCATTATAAGCATTAAAATCATTAGATTTCTGTATAATCATTATTTCTGTAATGATTTCTACTGGGGGGTTCCAGCAGGGAAGTCAGTACAAAAATAGTTTATATTTCCAAACATTACTTTTCCAACAAAAGAAAACTGTGTTTCAGAACTATTTTGTATGTGAGAAAAGAAAGAATAATGGATGCTGCTGGGTTTTGCTGTGAAACAAAACAAAACAAAAAAACCCAAGTGTGACAGTCGGAATCTCCAAAAGAACTGTGGCAAATTCTCTAGTAAAACTTAGCAGCTCATTTCCTTATAAAACTGCAAAAAATTATACCTGAGACTACAAATTTTAAAAAGCAACGGGTTGTCACACGAAATATTTACTTTGTTTAGTTATCACCATTTACAATACATATATAGATGTGAACAGACTCAGGAGACGTATTAAGAACGCAAAGAAACTGTGTCCATTCTGTGGTCACTGTTAACCGGTTAAATAGACAGCATTCCAACATTTTTATCTTGTTTCCTTTTCATATTTAGTCAGCAGTTCATTGGAAATGATGAGACAACATTAGCTTTATTGGCAACATTAGCTGGACATCATTAATGGTCTCTGAAATGTGCCTATGCAGCTGTAGGACACATTTGAACTGTAGGACTGTCATATCACATCAAACCAGTGACTACAATTCCCATCCTGCACTGCGGCCTAGAAACATGGCCATCATGGACCGCAATTCCCAGAACACATCTCCATTCTAATCATGCACTCCTGCGTCCAATTTACACTAACAATCATAACACACATATAAGAGACTGTTCAAACACTTAGTCTTTGTGAAGTATAGACAAGTATTGCCTTGTCGCTGTCGTTACAAAGCCTTATATCGTGTTTGTTTATTCTGGTGTTTTGACCTTACTTACATTACGAATTTGTCTCTTTGCCTGATCACCTAACCTCTGCATGTTCATGATTATTATCTTCTGCCTTATCCTTTGGACTTGTTGTTTGATTAAACTGCAATACCTGCACTTGCTTCCATCTCAGCCTCCATGACATGACAGAATACTTCGCCCCAACATGGAAACAGCAGCATAGCTAGGAGATCATCATGCCAGCGTACATAGGGACGTTTGACCACCATGTCAGTCCAGTTCCCGAGGCAGTTCCTTTTCCACTGCCAAATGTACTTTTCAAGCCTGGCGAACCCCAAACTGGGCAAGAGGCAGTGACTCGGGTATATCGTGTCATGACTTTATGGCCTGGCCTACCAATGGGTGGAGCATCTTACCAGTACAGGATCCAGTGCCCTCAACAATATAACTCAGTTTGTGGAATTATTTCTAAACTAGGTTGGGAATCCAGGGCAGAACTGCAACCTGGATGAACTTTTGAGGGGAGTCAGTGTGATGAGCAAGTCCAATCTGCTTTTCCACACATTTTATGAGTGGATTGACAGGGCGGCCTCCACCGCTCAGCTCCAGTGCCAGGCTGACAGGGCAGCAGTCTCACCTGCTGAGCTACAGCCGGAGGTCATCATGGTGACCTCCTCTTCAGAGCTCCAACTTGAGACCCACGAGGTGATCTCACCTGCAGAGTTCCTGCTGGAGGTCAACATGGCGATATCATCTCCAGAGCTACAACCTGAGATCCATGAGGTGGTTTCCACTGCAGAGCCCCAGTAGGAGGTCAACATGGCGACCCCCTCCCCAGAGCTCCAACCTGAGAGCCACAAGGTGGCCTCACCCACAGAGCTCCAGCATGAGACCAACAAAGTAGTCACAGCTCCAGAGCCCCAGTTGGAGGTTAACGTGGCGACCTCATCTCCAGAGCTCTAACCTGAGACACATGAGGTAGTCTCAGCTCCAAAGCCCCAGTTGAAGGTCAACATGATGACCTTCTCCCCAGAGCCCCAGCACGAGACCCATGAGGTTGTCTCATCTCCAGAGATCCAGCATAAAGTCAAGTTCCAATCTGAAGTTTAAGAGATGACCTCCAAAGCCATTTTCCTGTTCGAGGTCAACAAGATGGGCTCTCAAGCCAAGTTCCTGTCGAAGGTCGAAGAGACGGCCTTTCAAGACACGTTCCTGACTGAGGTCGAAGAGACAGCCTCTCATGCCACGTTCCTGACCGAGGTCGAAGAGACAGCTTCCCAAGACACGTTCCTGTTCGAGGTCGAAGAGACGGCCTCCCAAGACACGTTTCTAACCGAGGTCGAAGAGACGGCCTCCCATGTCAAGATCCAGTCTGAGATCAATGAGGTAACCTCCCAAGCCACGTTCCTGTCTGAGGGCAACGACATGGACAACCAAATTCTGCTCACAGCTGAGATGCCGACATGGCCAACCAAGTTATACTCATGCCTGAATCCAACATCATGACTAACAATGTTAGTCTCATGCTTGAGACTGATGACATAGCCAACCAAGCTCTGCGTACACCTGAATCTGCTGACATGGACAACCAAGTTCTGCTCACGCCCGAGTCTGCTGACACGGACAACCAAGTTCTGCTCATGCCCGTTTCTGCTGACATGGAGAACCGAGTTCTGCTCACGTCCGAGTCTGCTGACATGGAGAACCAAGTTCTGCTCACATCCGAGTCGGCTGACACGGAGAACCGAGTTCTGCTCATGCCCAAGTCTGCTTTTTTTTTTTTGCCATAGAATTTTTATTGGAAATTTGCATTTTTAACATTATAACACCCCACCCAACAACCCCCACAAAACAACTACAGCCAAAACCAAAAGAGAGGGGGGAGGGAGAAAATAAATAAATAAATAAAGTAAAATTATTTTTTTTAAAAATTTTTTTAAATTTTTTTAAAAATTTTAAATATATATATATTTTTTAATTATAATAATAATACAAAAAAATAAAAATACATAATAAATAATAATTAAATAACAGAAAGAGGGTAAGACGGATAGTGTTCACTGTCTACCACTCCTCAATCTACCTCCAGGGTGCGTAAATCATTGAAATAAGTAATAAATTGTTGCCATTTTCCCGAAAATGAGTCACCCCTACCTCTGATGTTGTACTTAATTTTTTCCAGCTTCAAAAAGAACATTAAATCTCGAAGCCAAACTGATATGGGGGGTTGCGGAGAGGTCCAAGACAAGAATATTCTACGCCGAGCAAGCAACGATGCAAAGGCCACAACACTAGCTTGTTTATGGTTCAGAGGCTGACACTGAGATGAAACACCAAAGATGGCGATTAAAGGACAAAGATCCAATTTGATTTTAAGAATGTCGGACATAGTCCCGAAAAAAGAGTTTCAAAAGGTCTGTAGTTTGGGACAGAGTGCAAACATATGACTCAGGTTACAGGGTGAAAGTTTGCATTTCTCACACATGTCAGGGACATTGGGATATATTTTAGACAATCTACTCCTAGAGAGGTGAGCTCTATGGACCACTTTAAACTGTATAAAACTAAGTCTAGCACAAGACGTGGTGGTCCGTATATTATCTAACGCTCTGCCCCAGTAATCATTCTCAAGCTCCAGGCCCAATTCCTCTTCCCAAGCACCTACAGTTTTTATATTGTAAGAATCATCCTGAGACCAGATTGTCGCATACAGTGGTGTGAAAAAGTGTTTGCCCCCTTCCTCATTTCCTGTTCCTTTGCATGTTTGTCACACTTAAGTGTTTCGGAACATCAAACCAATTTAAACAATAGTCAAGGACAACACAAGTAAACACAAAATGCAATTTGTAAATGAAGGTGTTTATTATTAAAGGTGAAAAAAAATCCAAACCATCATGGCCCTGTGTGAAAAAGTGATTGCCCCCCTTGTTAAAACATACTATAACTGTGGTTGTCCACACCTGAGTTCAATTTCTCTAGCCACACCCAGGCCTGATTATTGCCACACCTGTTCACAATCAAGGCATCACTTAAATAGGAGCTGCTTGACACAGTAAGGTCCACCAGAAGATCCTTAAAAGCTACACATCATGCCGAGACCCAAAGAAATTCAGGAACAATTGAGAAAGAAAGTAATTGAGATCTATCAGTCTGGAAAGGGTTATAAAGCCATTTCCAAAGCTTTGGGAATCCAGCGAACCACAGTGAGAGCCATTATCCACAAATGGCAAAGACATGGAACAGTGGTGAACCTTCCCAGGAGTGGCCGGCCGCCCAAAATTACCCCAAGAGCGCAGTGACGACTCATCCAAGAGATCACAAAAGACCCCACAACAACGTCCAAAGAACTGCAGGCCTCACTTGCCTCAGTTAAGGTGAGCGTTCATGCCTCCACCATCAGGATAAGACTGGGCAAAAATGGCCTGCATGGCAGAGTTCCATGGAGAAAACCACTGCTGAGCAAAAAGAACATCAAAGCTCGTCTCAATTTCTCCACAACACATCTTGATGAACGCCAAGACTTTTGGGACAACATTCTGTGGAACGATGAGACAAAAGTGGAACTCTTTGGAAGGTGTGTGTCTAAGTATATCTGGCGTAGAAGGAACACTGCATTTCATAAAAAGAACATTATACCAACAGTAAAATATGGTGGTGGTAGTGTGATGGTCTGGGGCTGTTTTGCTGCTTCAGGACCTGGAAGACTTGCCGTGATAAAAGGAACTATGAATTCTGCTGTCTACCAAGAGATCCTGAAGGAGAATGTCCGACCATCTGTTCGTGTACTCAAGCTGAAACGAACTTGGGTTCTGCAGCAGGACAATGATCCTAAACACACCAGCAAGTCCACCACCGAATGGCTGAAGAAAAACAAAATGAAGACTTTGGAGTGGCCTAGCCAAAGTCCTGACCTGAATCCTATTGAGATGTTGTGGTATGACCTTAAAAAGGCTGTTCATGCTCAAAAACCCTCGAATTAGGACAATTCTGCAAAGATGAGTGGGCCAAAATTCCTCCAGGACGCTGTAAAAGCCTCATTGCACGTTATCACAAACGCTTGGTTGCAGTTGTTGCTGCTAAGGGTGGCCCAACCAGTTATTAGGTTTAGGGGGCAATCACTTTTTCACACAGGGCCATGATGGTTTGGATTTTTTTTCACCTTTAATAATAAACACCTTCATTTACAAATTGCATTTTGTGTTTACTTGTGTTGTCCTCGACTATTGTTTAAATTGGTTTGATGTTCCGAAACACTTAAGTGTGACAAACATGCAAAGGAACAGGAAATGAGGAAGGGGGCAAACACTTTTTCACACCACTGTATATCTGTGAGATAATGCCCCTTTTATGAGGATTCAGCTTGAACACCTCTTCCCATGCAGACTTTGTAGGTAAGGAGGGAAAACCAGTGAATAGGGAGGAGACACAGTGCCTAATTTGAAAGAAACGGAAAAGGTGAGACGGAGGCAGGCTGAATGACGAAGATAATTCAGAAAAGTTTGCAAACACGTTATTAATGAAAAGATCCTCAAGGCATTTCAGACCCTTCTTTTCCCAAAGAGAGAATGTGGAATCCATAAAGGAGGGGAGAAAGAGATAGCTATTACATATAGGTGCCATGGTGGAGGCCGAGAGAGATTTAAAATGACGACGAAACTGATAGAAAATCTTTAGAGAGGTACAAACTACTGGATTATCTGTATATTATGAAAGGGCTATGGGAAGGGAGGAGAATACAAGAGCAGGGAGGGAGGTTGAAATGCAAGACTGTGCTTCTAAGTGGCACCATGGAAGAGAGGGGGCCTGCACCCACAGCACCAGTTTCTGAATATTAGCTGCCCAATAATAATACATGAAATTGGGCAATGCAAGGCCACCACTCAGTCAACTCCGCTGAAGTGAAAATTTTGAAACCCTGGGAGTTTTTCCTGCCCATATGAAAGACGAGATTAATTTGTCTATATTCTTAAAGAAAGACTTTGGTAAAAACAAAGGTATGGACTGAAAGAGGTAGAGGAATGTTGGGAGAATATTCATTTTTACTGTGTTTATTCTGCCAAGAGGGGATAATGGCAGAGCTGTCCATCTTTTAAAGGCTGACTTCATGTATGAGATTAAGGGTGTAAAATTCGCCGCCATGAATTCAGAATGGGAATGGGTGACATTAACTCCGAGATATCTGAATTTTGAATGTTCTAAACGAAAGGGTATTTCAGTCTGTTTTATCTTTAGGCCAGATTGGTTTATAGGTAAATATTCACTCTTTGGTAGGTTCAGTTTATACCCTGAGAATTTCCCAAAGTCACGTAATACGCGTATTATTTCCGGAATAGACGCAATTGGATCTGTAACATAAAGTAGTAAGTCGTCAGCATACAGTGCTAGTTTATGTTCAATTCCATTGCGAACCACACCCTGAAATACAGGGAGAGTTCTAAACATCATCGAGAGAGGCTCAATCGCTATGGCAAAAAGTAACGGGGACAGAGGACATCCCTGGCGCGTACCCCGTGACAAAGTAAAATAATCAGATTTAGCATCATTGGTACATATGGAAGCTTGCGGTTCCACATATAACAAACGGATCCATGATATCAATCCCTCCCCGAAGCCGAACCTCCTTAGCACTATGAAAAGGTACTCCCATTCGATCCTATCAAACGCCTTTTCTGTGTCCAAAGAGATGACCACTTCAGAGGAGTCGCTGTTCTGTTTTGAATACAAAATATTAAATAGAGTACGAATATTAGAGAAGGAATGCCGTCCTTTTACAAACCGTTTTGCTCTTCTCAAAAAATCCAAAAAAACCCCCCTAAAAGAAAAGACAAAAATTTTGGTTAAAATTTTCCTCAACATTAAAAAGACAATTAACTAGGTCTGTACGAATTACACAATGTTGGGTCCTTCCCATCTTTGAGCAATAGAGTTATAGTTGCTTGTCTTAGTGTTTGTGGCAACGTCCCTAGTTCTAAAGACTCCTTGAATACAGTCAGGAGTAATGGGCCCAACACAACATGGAATTTCTTATAAAATTCTGAAGGAAATCCGTCCAGGCCAGGTGATTTCCTGGACTGTAATGAATTGATTGAGCGAACGATCTCACCTAAGGTGATGGGACTGTCAAGTTCAGATGCCAGTAGAGGGTCAACCCTGGGAAAATCAATATTTCTAAAAAAATGGTCCATGTTACCTGAATTGTCAGGAGGCCCAGTTGTATATAAGGAGGAGTAAAAACTTTTAAAAGTCAAATTAATTTCTGCAGGATCCGAGGTTAATACACCACTGGACTGCATAATCTGAGAAATAGAACGTGATGCAGCTCGACTACGCAGTTGGTCAGCTGAAGTCAGGAAAGAGGAAAACCTTGCGGCCCTGATGGAAAAGTTGGTCCCAATTCCCGCGTCGAATCACTTTTTCTCTGTCCTGAAGATAGTGGAACCTCACAATCATAACTTTGGACCTCTGTTTCTCCCGCTGCTCCTCCGAGGGCATGGGAACGATACGATAGGCTCTATCCAGCAATGGAGCGGTCGGAAAGATATCTGATCCGAGGACATCCTGGAAAAACTTAGACATAAACATGACCGGATCGCTCCCTTCTTCTCGCTCCGGAATACCGAGATTGCAGCGCCGTGAACGGGACTCCAAGTCCTCCACTTTATCGGTGAGGTGTTTGTTAGTTGAAGCCAGCTGTAGCACGGTCTCTTCCAGTGTTACAATTCGGTCACTGTAATCATTCAGGTGTTGCTCAAGCTCACCAATACGCCGTCCTTGTGACTCAATACCCGATTTAAAACTTTCAAACGACGCGATAACTGGGGCCAGATAACTGGGGCCACTGGGGCCAGATAATAGCCGCTGTCACCTGCGCTGCGATGGTAGAAGTCAGCTCCGTGATTAAAGTTGTGCGGAGATGTTCTAAGTCCAGAGGGAGCTTGTCGCCATGACTCGCCGTGCTCGGTGTAGATTTAAGTTTGCGTTGTCTCTCAGACGCCATAACTCCCTTCTGGTTATAAATGTAAACCAAATACTTTAACACAAAGGCACTTAATGCCCCTGAAAAGACAGAAAAGGTTCAGGTTGCCTGAAAAGCAGAATTAAAAGAGAAAATACTCGGGAGCTCCCTTCATGCGTGCCTTCTCCCTCACATGCTCAACCGGAACTCTATGCCCGAGTCTGCTGACACGCAGAACCGGGTTCTGCTCACGCCCGAATCGGCTGACACGGGCAACCGAGTTCTGCTGAGTCGGTGAAGAACAACATTCAGTCTCTGCGTGACTGAGGACGCCTCTCAGCATCCATATACAGCTGAGGACGCCGCTCTGCCTCCCTGCTCTGCTGAGGATGCTGCTCTGCCTCCCTGCTCCGCTGAGGACGCCGCTCAGCATCCCTATACAGCTGAGGACGCCACTCCACCGCCCTGCTCCACTGAGGATGCCGCTCAGCATCCTTATACAGCTGAGGATGCCGCTCTGCCTCCCTGCTCCGCTGAGGACGCCGCTAAGCATCCCTATACAGCTGAGGACACCGCTCCGCCTCCCTACTCTGCTGAAGACATCGCTCCACCTCCCTGGTCTGCTGAAGACATCGCTCCATTTCCCTGCTCCACTGAGGATGTCACTCCACATCCCTGCTCCACTGAGGACGTCGCTCCGCCTCCCTTCTCTGTTGAGGACGTAGCTCCTCCTACCTGCTCTGCTGAGAACGTCGCTCCATACTCATGAAAGGCTGATGGGAAGGCCCACCGAGTCAAGCCCCCATCTAAAGCTGACGACACAACTTCCCAAGCCTGGGTATCGCCTAATGACCCTGGTGAACCAGTGACAGCCTCATGTCTGCTCCTCGGCTCCGTGAGGAATCTGCTACATTGGAAACTGAGGTCTGTGTGAACATTTTGCCCAAGAGGGCTATGACCGCCGGGGGAGGGAGTGTATTATGGTGCTTCAGGAGAAGTTCCCTTGAGGGCGGGGGTGTTCTGTCATATCACATCAAACCAGTGACTACAATTCCCATCCTGCACTACAAACATGGCCGTCATGGACCGCAATTCCCAGAACACATCTTCATCACCTTCAACTCACAATCACACCACACATATAAGAGACTGTTCAAAAACTTAGTCTTTCGAAGTATATGCTCAGTTGTCTTGTTGCTGTCGTTACCAAGCCTTGTATCGTGTCTGTTTATTCTGGAGTTTTGACCTTGCTTAAGTTTATGACTTTGTCTCTTTGCCCTGCCCTGTTTGTACTGTTTGCCAGATCACCTGACCTCTGCATGTTCATGATTATTGTCTTCTACCTTAATCTTTGGACTTGTTGTTGTTTGATTAAACTGCCATACTGCACTTGCATCCGTCTCAGCCTCCATTAAGTGACAAGGACATCCAGCCTCTTAACCAGAGCCATAGCACACCGACCAACGTGAGCACCTTCACTTTACCCAACTGCCCTGCATAATAATAATAATAATAATAATAATCAGAAGCAACTCCTTTGCGGGTTTAAAATAAAAATAATTATTCATCTCATTTCCAGACATTATTGTCTTACTTCACTTTGTGGATTGAGACATTGTCATGGAACAGGGGCATGACTGTCATACTCAGGATAGTGTTGCAGTATACTTTGACTGGAAGAGAGTCATGACACGTCCCTGTCCCAGGTTAAAATGAAGGATCTCAGATCTCAGCTTTGTCATGTGATAGGACACAGTTCTGACCTCTGTAATGTATGGTGTGAATTTGGGGGAAATCTGGGAACATCAAAAACAGTAAAAAAAAAAAAAACCAACAAAAACCCAAAAACATTAAGGCACTCCTAGTAGATCCTCCCTTGGTAAACAGACCTGAAGGAAGACGTCAGGCAAGATTAATTGTACTCTGCACGGATTAGAGTTACGAGGATCCACCCCTATATGACTATTTGGCATGAATAAGTAAGAATAAAGTGAACATTTGGCATAAGTGATGCAGCATGCTTTAAAAAAAACAAACAAACAAACAAAAAAAAAACATTACATACACCTATGTATAAATCATTCTGTTTTGTTACATTATACCATACAAATTATGATTCTTATACCAACATACTTTGCAATGCTTTTCTAAATATAGTTTAAATAGGTAGACCAATCTCATATTTTTATTAAGATTTGTGATTCAATTTCTACTTTTTTCTTTACTCATTATGAAAATTCATCAACTCCAAAAATGAGAGATGTCAATAGAGTAGACAAACTTCATGTATTTTTTGCTGTAATGACGTCAAAATTAAAATGTACTTACAATAATAATACACACTAATGACATGTCTCTGTCTTTGACCTTTTAATTGGCTTGGGTCTGGAGGTTACTCTGTCTACAGAGATTCTTCTTGACTGGTATAAAGTAACAATTTCAATTTGTTGATGAACCACTAGGAGGCAGCAGTGACTTGCAAAAGAGACCCGACTTTTAAAATCTGGATTGTAATTGAGTTGTGTTTAAATTGTTTCATATGCACATGCACATTAATATGATGGGGGGTAAATATCTGCAATAATCTGCATTCTCTTCCTTATAAGGTAAATTGTTCAGATACTAGCTATTGCAATGCATTGTGTGATTTCATTACTCTAATGGATATAGACCTGTTTTGTTATAATATCGTTTAATTGCCAATGGCAGATTCCTACATTGCTAAATCCAAACAAATGTCAGTTGTTGGTATTAACTTACAATCTATGAATTTTTCATATTTCATTCTCCTTAGTATCTAAGTGTCTTCTTCTTCTTCTTCCTCTTCTTCTTCTTCTTCTTCATATTATTATTATTATTATTATTATCATTATTATTATTATTATTATTATCATTATTATTATTATTATTATTATTATTATTATTATTATTATTATTATTATTATTAGTAGTAGTAGTAGTAGTAGTATTAGTAGTAGTAGTAGAAGTAGTAGTAGTAGTATTAGTAGTAAGACATAATTGGAGCCACATGAATATTTCTTAGGCTTACTGGGAACACCCTTCACACAGACATCTCTATCTCTACCCCCTGCATTTCATGTGGTCATGCAAACTCTCAATGTTGGCAAGAAAGCTAGGCTATGTTTCAGAATAATAAATTTAAGGAATTTATATTACACTTATAGCTTATTCTTGTTCCTTGCATAGCCATTCACTTTCAAGCCATCCCAACCTACAATCCTTAAGTACTGATTATTTTCGTCCATTATGTGAATCCTCCTGCTAATGATATGTTATTTTAATTAAATGATTAGCATAGCAAACACCGGACTGCTCCGGAGGGAGAGAATCTGTTTTTCTCACTTTGTTAGTTGAATGTTAGTTAATGAATTCCCCTGTCAGATATCCTCGAACAAGTTTTATATAGTTCATAAAATTAATAATTCATTTCATTTAGAATATAATTAGCCAAATGTCTTTCACAAAACTACATTCAGTTTGCAGAAAGTTAACCCTCTATGGGACATTGTCATTTATAAATGACACTAAAGAAAATTTCATTAAAAAAAAACACTAATAATATTCAACCAATAAAATTGACATTTTTAGTAATGTCACATGACATCCCCTTCAGGTAATGAAATTAAAAGTTGTTATGTGCTTCACATGTTTGGCAACAAGGAAGTGAAGGGGACATTGGCACATGTTAGGTTACACGGGCACCATAGTGAGTTCATTTTATACTAGAAAATCCCATCTAAATTAATAACATTGTACGTCGAAATGTGTTTTCTAAAGATTTTTATCCACATTTTAGTATAACTCAAAAACACAAAAAAAATCTGTGTGTCATGTATAAATGACAACGTCCTTTTATGTGATACATATTTCCTGTGTAGCTGCCAATGTTGTTCGGTACTATCAGATAGTATAAGAGTCTTCATGTCTGAGTTCTAGGTTGATGTCAGACAGAGAGGCAAAGCTGTACCAATCCCAGAATACTGATGATAGTGATAGCAGTGCATCAGACTGTGAGTTCATAGTAAGAAATGATCAAGGATCAGGAGGATAGCAGCAGTGAGAGTGAGGACAGTGTGGAAGAAAGTAATCAGGAGCAGCCAGCAACAAGAAGTAGGTTGTTGTGGAAGTCAGGCATTTGGGTTTATTATCCTATGCCAGTTTGGAAGATGTGTCTTGCCTCTGCAATCTCCAAGTTACTACTTCAAGCAAATATTTTTCCTCTGCGAGTCAAGGGGCACAGGCAAAGTGAAACATGGTCGACCCGTCTCTGGAGAGTCAGTGTCAAAGAAGAAACAAAGGAGAGAATCTATACCACAACCAGAGGTCAGGACTGATGGCATTGCCTATTGGCATCACTACGCTGACAAGCAGGGACGCTGCAAAAATGATGACTGCACAGGTCAAACTCGACTTACGTGTGGGAAGTGTTGGGTACACCTGTGTTTCACCCTCAAAAAGAATTGTCTTGTTGATTTTTACATGTGACTGAAAATGAAATCACATGAATTCAATTACTGTAGCACAACATAAAACAGAACTAGAGTAGAGTACTGTTTATAAAACATTAAGACATTGTTACACTACTGTTAACATTACTTTCCAGAGAGTGAAATTGCATTTGAATTTGTCTCAAGTTTCAGACAATTTTACACATGAGTTCCAAAACAAATATAGTAGCACAAGATGAAATGGAATGTGAATAAAGTCCACAATTTCAGACAATTTACCAAAAATCATTTACCCTAATGGGACAAAGTCAGTTAATAAATGACAGCACTGGGACTGCGGCTGCTCCGAAGGCCATACAGACTTCATGTACATCCATACTGTACTATTTCACACTATCTGTCGTTACCCAGATGAGGATGGGTTCCTCTCAAGGTTTCTTCCTTTAAACATCTTAGGGAGTTTTTCCTTGCCACCGTCGCCACTCAGTGGCTTGCTCAGTTGGGATAAATTCACACCTTTAATATCTGTATACCGTGTTGATATTTCTGTAAAGCTGCTTTGAGACAATGTCTATTGTAAAAAGCGCTATACAAATAAAATTGAATTGAAATGAATTGAAGCACCCTAAAAAAAAAAGTAAACTGTAGAAAACTAATTTTGGAAAATGATTTTAGCCTTAAATACACAAAAACTATATGGTAATGAATTTCTTTTGCTGTGATTTCATGATTAGTTCTATAGAGGGAGAAGTTAAGGTAATACACAAAGTACATATGTTGCAAATACCCACTAATATAAATATACTAGTGTTCAATATAAAAGATGGTAGAATGAGCAATCATTGCACTTAATATAGCACATATTTAATATAATATAGTAGCATAAAATTTGACATAATATATAAAATTTAAAAAATAAAAAAATAATAAAAAAAAAAAAAAAATAATTTTTGTGTTTTTTTGTGTGTAAAATAAAATTAAAATAATATAGTAAAAAATAATAAAAAAAAAAAAAAAAAAAAAAAAAAAAAAAAAAAGGTTTTTTTTTTTGGGTTGGGGGGGGGGGGGGTGTGTGTGTATATATATATATATATATATATATGTGTGTGTGTGTGTGTGTGTGTATGTATATATATCTATATATATACACACACAGACACATACATACATACATTTCTTTTCTATTTATAATTTTATAATAATTTATAATATTTTATATATATTATTATATATATATATATATATATATATATATATATATATATATATATATATATATATATATATATATATACAATTTATGAAACTCTGGCTCTGTGTTGCGAGGTATATATATATATATATATATATATATATATATATATATATATATATATATAATATATATATATATATATATATATATATACTACTAATACTACAGAGCCAGAGTTTCATAAATTGTATATTATACAGAACAAAACATGTGGACAAAGCATGTGGATCTGGGTTAAAACAGATGCCTTTACAGTTTTCAGTTTTACATGCAAAGGAATGCAAAGGAAATTTTGGGCATGTCAGTGTCTTGACATGCAGACTACATCTCTGGTAAGTTATAACTTACTCCTTTAAATAGGCTACTTACTTCAAGGACATAGTTGAGATCAGTACTTGCTGATCTTAAAAGGTTATTTTCAATATATAACAGCTCCCAGTGGTCCAAATGTCCACAGGTACCAGGAACAAAGAGAGAATAATTGTCCCTACTGAGCCATACAAGGCGAACCTGTGCGTCTTTGGCTGCTCTGTCACGCACTGTGCTTGCTGGCCTCGGGTAGATCCAGGGACATTAACCTGAATGACTCAAATAAAGTAAATTGGACATTTCGCTTTTTAGCACACAAAAAGTAGACTAAGGAGCACCAGAGCTGGTCTAATTACAATAAGAGTCTAACAACAGCTATTCAGTAGCATTAATCAGAGTACTAACAACACTGCTTTGTTTAATTAAGGAGTTATCTCTTCATTTGTGTTTACAACATTTAACAGACACCCTTATCCAGAGTGACTTATGGAAATGTAATCTTATTTATACTAGTGAGCAGTTGAGGGTTAAAGGCCTTTCTAAAGGAAGAATAAAAGAAACATCCGTAGATATGGAAGATGTAACTGCAAATACTGTATAGCACTATTGCCTTTGACAGAGTTTGATTTTAAGGCATGTTGGACTTTCATACAGACCCTTACCTTTAGATTCCAATCTGGCTTTTGATCATGAAAACATGCCACCATCAGCTTGTATGTTATTCTTTGCTGATCTCAGTGACACTCCGGATTTGTGATTTGCATGGTCATTAACCGTAATACGACTGAAATCCACAGGGGGTTCATTAGTGGGGACGGTGGCCTTCTTTTGCCTCCCACAAACTAACTTTTTGACCTCTCAGTCTCATTATCTACAGAGATGTAAGGGACCATCGACTGTGAGGCACCAGTGCACAAGGCACAGCTCTTATTCCTAATCAGCCTTTGTATCAAAGTGTTTTGTTGCCAAGGGCTTTCAGCAATTAAAAGTTACCAGTAAAATATATATATATATATATATAAAGAAAACACTAATGATTTATATTACTGTGGAGGAAAAACAAGCCAGTCTAACAGTTGCCTGTTCTGTTATTGACTATTCTGTTCTAAAAT
This sequence comes from Ameiurus melas, assembly GCA_012411365.1. Classification (NCBI taxonomy): domain Eukaryota; kingdom Metazoa; phylum Chordata; class Actinopteri; order Siluriformes; family Ictaluridae; genus Ameiurus; species Ameiurus melas. Next base: position 7,510,685 of record CM022766.1, on the reverse strand, counting down.
GTATTTTTTAAATCAACGTTTTTTTCCCAGCAAGCAGTCTGTTTTATGTTTGCATCTATGTAATAATTGACATAATTAATGAAACACTTTCTTTTGAGAATATTGTGTGTGTGTGTGAGAAAGAAAATGCTCTCCAAAGAAAATGGTTAAAAAGTACAATTTTGTCTATGTTTATCTTTTTTGCTCTCTCTTTTTTTCCGCATCTGCTAAGATAATAAGTGTGACTTATTACTTCTATTATTGTGTGACTGACTGCTCTTCAAGTATTTGTAGTTCTCATTTACTCACTCACGCCTATATATTTACTAATTTGTCACCCACTCACTCACTTATACACTATACTATATGTACTAAATATATACAGTATTTACTGTTTCTAAATTGTTTGTTGAACAACTGTTTGGGTTTTTTTTTTTGCCACCAGAGGACACTAATGAGATATAATTTTTTCCCCCATTTAGTAATACCTATAAACTACCTCAAATGGCCTTAATTTTATTAAAATAAAATAAAAAATCACTAGCATGTATATATGTGACCAAAAAGAAAATAAAAAAGAACAATACACAGAGATTTTTTTTTTCTGCCAAGTCTTGTGTCCAAACTCATAGACTAAAACACATGCAGACATAACCATTGTCAAATTCATACTCTAAGTATGCACACTCATAATGCCAACCTGGTAGAACAGGGTCAGAAACAAATTAGGACTAGGGACTGGAAACAAGTATACAAGGAATCTAGAGCTAGGATCTTTAAACAATGAATATATGAATGAAAAGTTTACATACACACTCAAAGGCACCAAAATACTAATCATGAGGAACATATACATTTTGAAATGCCTTGAGGATGCTGTTTGTAGGCTGCAAATACTAATTTGTACTTATTTTGACAGTAGAAGCCCTAATGACAATAAAGTAGTGACATTGTTGATGTTTTTTTTTCTCAGTGCAAATTGTGTATTTCTTAGATGTTATCATCCAATTCCAAAATGGAAAAAAGTGGTTCTATGACTTTTATTTTCTGTAATTACATTTGTAAGTCACTCTGTAATTACAGATCCTTCAAGCACATTCCTTCAGATTTTTCCCATTGAACATCTAAGCTGAACATCTAACATGCCATTGTTCATTAAGGTGGAAGCTGCTAGTGGAGTGGTTTCATTCTTATGTCATTCCACATTGTTATAAAAAGTAACTTGGAAAGAACATTGTTCCCATGAGAGCAAGTCTGTTCTGTATAAGGGCTGCATAGTTCATACACAGGCCCCTTCAACTATTTGAACGGTAAGGTCAATTCCCTTTATTTTTATTTATTTTTTTATTTTTTTGCTGTAGATTGAAGATAGAACATAGCACATTTTATAACAGAACACCCAATATGTAGGCGAGCAAAAGTTTCACCTGTGAAGACTGCATTTGTTGGTAAAAAAGGATAAGCCAACATGAAAACCATAGCGCTGTCTATGGGAGAAAAGCAAGCCAGTTTAAACCTGACAAAAGAAGGAAAATTAAATTATTCTACAACGCGTCGTGGGGTAGCCTGGAGCCTATCCCAGGGAACCTGGTGCACAAGACAGAGGACACCCTGGATTGCAGGGCACAATCACATATACATTCACACACTACGGACAGTTTTTTTGACTGGGGTGGGGAAAATGGAGGAAATGCCCCTGAAACACAAGGTGAATCAGAAAGCTCTGCGCACATAGGGCAGGATTCAAACCATAACCTCGGAGGTACAAGGCAAGCGTACTAATCACTAAGCCACTGTTGCCCTCCATAGCCAATACAACAATTTGGAATGTCCTGAAAAAGAAAGAAACCAGCAACAGACGCTGCATGGGTCAGCCAAGGAAAGCAAAATTTACAATTATATATATATATATATATATATATATATATATATATATATATATATATATATATATATATATATATATATATATATATTATATTTATTCATCAAACGCTTTTATCCAAAGCGACTTACAAATTCCTCGTGAACAACTGACTCAAGACTTGACTTGGTCTTGAAGACAGAGCCCCTGCCCCTGAGGAACTCTTTGTATATTCCTGCTCAACTCCATCCACCACTAACTCACCAGGGGGAGAGTCCAGCAAGAGCTGATGACAGAAAGATTGTGAGAGCTGTGAAGTAAAACCCAAAAACAACAGTCAGTGACATCACCAACATCCTCCACAGGGCAGGGGTGAAGGTACGATAATCCACCGTGCAAAGAGTTTGAGATCAGAAATATAAAGGTGAAATTAGAAAGCCAGATTGGAATTCAAAAATAAACACAGATATGAGCCACAAGATTACCCTCTACCAAAGTGATGGAAAGGACAAAATGTGGAGAAAGAAAGGATCTGCTCATGATCCGAAACGTACAAGCTCATCTGTGAAACAAGGTGGAGGTAGTGTCATGGCTTGGGTTTACACGGCTGCTTCTGGAACAGCCTCACTCATATTTATTGATGATGTAACTCATGATGGTAGCAGCAGAATGAATTCAAAATCTACAGGAACATTTGTTTGCCAATTTACCGAGAAATGCATAGTTGGGGTGGTCAAAAAAAGCACACAGAATCAGATGGTAAAGAAAGCAGGCTAAGTGTACTTTAATAGTCTCAAATGATTTCAGGCGAGATGAAACCAATTCTACAGTCAAATGCACAAGAATACACTGCAGAAAAACTTTCTTTAAAATTTTTCATTTTCTTCATTCTTGAAGAAATTTTTTACTTTTGTTGTCTTTTAAAATGAATAAAATATAAATAAATTCCTTACATTCTGAAATATTGAAATCTGTCGTGACCAGCGTTATGTGAAAGAACGCTTTTGGAGCGGCTTGTTGCGCATCACTATTCATTTACATACATTTACATTTATTCATTTAGCAGATGCTTTTATCCAAAGCAACTTACAAATGAGAAAATACAAGCAAAGCGATATATCAAGCAGAGAACAATACAAGTAGTGCTACCATACAAGATCCATTAACTGAGTTCCAGAAGAAGCAAAGTGCACAGAGTAGAGGGTTTTTTTTTCTTGGAGTTTGGTTATGGGCTCACGGAAGAGGTGGGTCTTTAGCTGTTTTTTTTGAAGATGGTGAGAGATTTTGCAGTCCAGATTGAGGTTGGAAGTTCATTCCACCACTGAGGAACAGTTAGTTCGAATGTTCTTGAAAGGGTCCTTGAGCCACGCTCAGTTGTTGATTGATCACAGATTGTGTGAGGGAACGTAAGCCTTCAGGAGAGTGTTAAGGTAGGGGGGTGCTGTTCCAGACAAGGTCTTGTAGGTGAGCATCAATTCCTTGAATTTGATGCGGACGGCAACAGGTAGCCACTGGAGGGAGATGAAGAGGGGTGTGACCAGTGGGGTGCTGCTGCATTCTGAACCATTTGAAGGGGTTTGATGGAGCGAGAGTAGTGAGTTGCAGTAGTCCAGTTTTGAGGTAACAAAAGCCTGGACTAGTAGCTGTGTAGCCTGTTCGGTGAGGTAGAGTCTGATTTCCTTGATGTTGTACAGGATGAACCTACAGGACCATGCAGTTGTTGAGATGTGGTCTGTAAAGGTCAAGCTGTCATCGAGAATCACCCCAAGGTTCCTGGCCATCCTGGTTGGCTAGAGTGGGGTTGAACCAAGCTGTACAGTGAGGTTGTGGTTGATTGAGGGATAGTCTGGGATGACAAAAAGCTCAGATTTTTTTCAGATTGAGCTTAAGGTGGTGTTCCCCCATCCAGACCTAGATGTCCAACAGGCAAGAAGAGATGTATGGATTGTCAGACTGGAAGGACAAATAGAGCTGGGTGTCATCAGCATAGCAATGATATGAGAAGCCATAAGACTCAATCACCTGCCCCAGAGATGTAGTGTAGATATGAAAAAGCAGTGGACCCAGAACTGACCCCTGTGGAATGCCATTTGTGGGTTGCTGAGTTTCAGAAATACCTCCCCTCCATGATACCATGAAGGATCTGTCTGAGAGATAGGATTCCACCCAACACAGAATCGTTCCGCTGATGCCCAGGCTGGAGAGCATTGACAGGAGGATCTGATGGTTCACAGTGTTGAAAGCAACAGAGAGGTTGAGTAGGATGAGGACAGATGATCTAGATGTTGCTCTTGCTATTCGTGAAGCTTCAGTGACGGAAAGCAGAGCAGTCTCCGTGGAGTGATTGCTCTTGAAGCCAGACTGCTTGGTGTCCAGGAGGTTATTCTGTGTGAGAAAATTGGAGAGTTGATTAAAAATGGCTGTTTCAAGAGTTTTGTAAAGAAAAGGGAGGAAGGAAACAGGTCTGTAGTTGTCAACCACAGCAGGGTTAAGTTTTTTAAGCAGTGGGGTAACCAGGGCCTGCTTAAATGAGGTAGGGTATGTGCCAGTAGAGAAGGATGTGTTAAAGATGTGTGTGAATGCAGGTAATAGTGTGGGACAGATGGACTGAAGAAGGTGAGAAGGGATAGGGTCAAGAGGACAGGTTGAGAGATCAGTCTCTGAGAGGGGAGAGAAGGAAGTCAGTTGGGAGTTACATGGAGGAGGTGCTGGTCTATGCATGTCTGGGTTTGAGAACTGGTTCCTGATTGATGTAACCTTGTTGGAAAAGAAAGTGACAAAGTCATCTACAGTGAGAGAGGTAGAAGAAGGGGGAGGAGGAGGACAGAGAAGAGAAGAAATGGTTTTGAAGAAACTATTCAATCTCACTCAGCTTGTTTGGAGTCAGATCAGCACACATACTGAGGCTGGAGTTGAACATGGAGGAAAAACCTCCCAGATGCTGCTGTCTACATCATACCCTCCATCCATAATTAAGCTATAAGGAGCTTCTGTGCTGTTCTGGGCACTCTCAGTTTCAGAATGAATTATTTCAGCCAGCTCTTCCACATGAGTGCATCATAAGAATAGGTACATCCTTAAATAGTATAACGAGATACGCACATTTATTATGTTGCACATTTATTGCACTGATTTATTAACTTTCACTCTAACCAGTATAGCCTTAAAAGCATTGAAGTGGGAAATTTAAATTATAGCCTGTGCATGGCTGGTAGAGCTTTGATGCACAAAAAAAATTTATGTACTGATACACATTTTAATTTAAGCATATTACTCCTACTGTACGGTGAGTTAAGCATCCTGTGATGTGATATACTGAACATCATGTTATAGAGTTTCACATTTATCACACACACACACACACACACACACACACACACACACACACACATATATATATATATATATATATATATATATATATATATATATATATATATATATATATATATATATATATATATATATATATATATATATATATATATATATAATATATATATATATATATATATATATATATATATATATATTTGCCTGAATAAGTATTTCAGTGTCCAGGTTTAAAAAAAAATATGCTCAGTAGCTGGACACAGCATTCCTACCTAATCTAGTTTAAAACAAACATCGTTCTAAAGAAACTCAAGCTGTGCTCTTAGCAACAAGTGCACTAGATTGTTTGGAATTTATGAGGGGAAAAAAGGAAAGGAAAGGTCATCATAGCTCATTTACAATGGAGAGTTGAGTCAGTTTGACTTTCTAAACATGCACTAATTTACAAGTGTGATTAGACTGGCCACGAATTGGAGCACTAGAACGCTGAACACTTTGTGTGTGTGTGTGTGTGGGTGGGTGGGTGTGTGTGCAGAGCGTTAGTTTCTGGTATTTAAATAAAAGAAAGAAATAAAAGAATTTATATTTAGAATTTCCACATTTTAGCAAATCACCATATTCACAATTAGTCAGTGAAGAATGATTTCACCTCTTTTGACTGTAGAAAACAAGAACTGAGCCGAATCATCAAATTCTGTAGCTTACATTATAATAGAGTTATAGTAACACACTGAGATCACTAAACATTTATACATTTTAAAATCCTACTTTTAATCAGCAAATAAAATGCAAGCATAGTTCAAATAAAACCTAGTTTTATCATATAACGGATATAAATGACTAAAAATAAAAGTTTCATTTACATAAAATATCATTTTAAAATAATATATATATATATATATATATATATATATATATATATATATATATATATATATATATATATATATATATATATATATATATATAATTCAAGTAGCAATAACTCACTTATAAATAAGTTTAAATCAATGTAGAATATTTCATATTTATTGATGTGTTTCATGCACAAATCTTACTTCGGAGTAAAAGCCGTTGTAGAGAATGCTTTAACAAACCACTGTTTTGATTCGTAGCCTATGGTCGGAGGTTGCCTTGCCCTTTTCTCTCCTTACTGTTTTTGGAATCATTCAAGATGTTTAAATCCACATAAATGAGTACTTCTCTGATTCACAGCGTAGCCGTCTTTGCCTCGGCAAGCATTTATCGAGTCACCCCCACCCCTGCTCTTTAAACTCGGCAGCCTCTTTAAAAACCACTTCTGATGGAAAATGCAGATGTTTGCAAGTTTGCTTCGTAAGCGTATGGACTTGGTTTCGAAGGAATGCTTGTCAAGAGAAGAACAGTTGGAAAGTGAAAGGCACGAAGGCTTAAAAAGAGAAAAAGCTATTCAATTGGGGTGTATGAGATCTTAATGCTAGCTCTCGCTCAATGACTCACTAGTTCCAGTATTTACACCTGGAGACCAGATTTATCAACATTCAGGAACATGCTGTAATTAATTCTTTTCTCTTGAGTCATGTGTTGAATCTACCATTAGCCAATGCATATTAAAGAAATATTACCTAACACACGTGCTAACAGACTTTCGCTCTTAGAGGTTGAGCAGTTCCAAACCACGCCAGCACAAAATGTCCTCAAAGAATAACCAAGCCACTGATTTTTCCTTTAATTTGTCACTTGTCTGTATAAATCTCTGATGGGGCCCTGAATGTACATTTTTTTCAGTAGTTCCCCAATTTACCGTTTACCTCATTGTTCATGTCATACAGATTTGATGATATTGTAATTACAATATGGTAGCATCTAGTACCATAAAGGGTTTCACCGTTTGGGACTCTGAGGGAGTCTATGCATCCTTTATGTAGAACTCCACAACCAAGTGCCACATTATTTGGCAAAAGGTTACAAGTAGAACCGCTTTACCAAGCTAGAATGCCTAAATGTCCAAGCTAAGCTAGAATGTGTTCCTAAACGTGTGTGTGTGTGTGTGTGTTGTTTCCTATACTGTTCATTTAAAGCTACATTGGTACACTTTGTGGGTGTTAGAACAATCAAACTGTGGTGCAATGATTAAAAATGGGTGTTTGAGAGCTGCAATATGGCGAGCATGTGTGTTCGCGCCCCGGTAATTACAACACTTTGAAAGCCACGGAATCTGTCCTTTTGAAGTGTTGCTCTCTGGGTCCACTTTGAAGATTCATCTGGAACCAAAGGCAAAAATAGCACAAGAGAAACTCGCACTGTCTCAAAAGAAAATAAAAAAACATGTCAAAATGTGAGAAATTTAGGATAAGCTTAGGATATATAACGTTTTTGACATTTATGCAAAGATTTCTTTTTCCATGAGAGCAGTATGGTGTGTTGCGGTGTTGAGTTGTGTAGTGTTGTGTGTTGGCGTGGCCTCTGTACATTTTGGGGTTTAATGAAAGTTACAAGACTTTGTGTTCATTTGGAGTTTATGGGGCATGCAGGTTTAATGGGGTCACTGTTTGAGCTGCACACACACACACACACACACACACACACTGAAATGGTTACTGTAGCTGGAAAGGGTGTGTGCTAATGATTAAATGGATGATGATTCGTCATGAGAAACTTCAGTCCAGACTAAATTGTCCTTATGTTTTCCTAATTCATCAAAAGTCACAAAAGCTTGGTCATTGGTTTTAAGGAATGCTTATAGATTAGAAAATGAAGCCCACAATATCTAGGAGTCGAGGTTTGATACAATTTACTACTCCATAAATTAATAACTCCGTTTGCATTATGCTAATGAACATTTGGTGCAAGCAGAAAGAGACCATGGAACATTCTGTTTTATGGCGTCAAGATAATTTCCTGGTTCGCATTGCATATCTGAACATCGTTCCTGAATAAGTTTACCTCTAAAATGTGCAGTTTATCTCTAAACTTGGTCCTGGATGAATACTTACAGCACAATAATGCATCGTGTCACAAAGCATGTACTGTATGGTCACTGAATGGTTTTAGGTACAGTACGTGAACATGAGTTTTAGTGGACTGCACTACACTTCCTGGATCAACCATCTTTAGGACATGGTGGAGAGGATCATTTGAAAATGGTGCAGCCCCCTTATTTTCAGAAACTGAAACTGTGTAATACAACCCCAATTCCAAAAAAGTTGGGACGCTGTGTAAAATGTAAATAAAAACAGAATGCAGTGATTTGCAAATCTCATAAACCCATACGTTATTCACAACAGAACATAGAAAACATATCAAATGTTTAAACTGAGGAAATGTACCATGTTTAGGGAAAAAATACGGTTATTTTGAATTCGATGGCAGCAACACATCTCAAAAAAGTCACAAAAGGCTGGAAAAGTAAGTGTTACTAAAAAGAAACAACTGTAGGAACATTTTGCAACTTATTAGGTTAATTGGCAACAGGTCTGTAACATGACTGGGTATAAAAAGTGTATCTAAGACAGGCGGAGTCTCTCAGAAGTAAAGATGGGATGGTATCTGGATGGAAGCAGATGTTGCTCTAAAACCTGTATATACGTTTCAGCATTGATGCATTTCCAGATGTGCAAGCTGTCCATTCCATATGCACTAATTCACCCCCTTACCATCAGAGATGATAAAAAGCCGGATGGTTCCTATCCTCTTTAGTCCTCTTTAGTTTAGAGGATGCTTCGTTCATGATTTCCAAAAATAATTTCAAATTTCGCTTCATCTGACCACAGAACAGTTTTCCAGTTCACCTCAGTCCATTTTAAATGAGCTTTGCCCCAGAGAAGATGGCAGTGTTTCTGGATCATGTTCACTTATGGCTTCTTCTTTGCATGATAGAGCTTTAACAAGCTTTTGTGGATGACACGGTGAATTCTGTTCACAGACAATGAGCTCTGGAGGTGTTTCTAAGCCCATGCAGTGATTTCCATTACAGAATCATGGATGTTTTTAATGCAGTGCCACCGGAGGGCCCGAAGATCATGGGCATGCAATACTGATTTTCGCCCTGGTCCATTACGCACAGAGATTTCTCCAGATTCTCAGAATCTTTTTTAGAGACATCAGAATGATATTATGTACAGTAGATGATGAGATATTCATAGCCTTCGCAATTTTACATTGAAGAACATTATTCTGAAATTCCACAAATTGTAGGCGCAGTTCTTCCACAGATTGGTGAACCTCTGCCCATCTTTACGTTTGAAAGACTCTCCCTCTCTAAGATACTCTTTTTATACCCAATCATGCTACGGACCTGTTGTCAGTCAACCTCCTCAAACTTTTCAGCCTTTTCTTGCCCCTGTCCCAAATGTTTTGAGATGTGTTGCGGCCATTGAATTCAAAATGACCGTATTTTTCTTTCTTAAAATGGTACATTTCCTCAGTTTAAACATTCAATATGTTTTCAGTGTTCTATTGTGAATAACATATACGTTTATGGAATTATGTGATTTGTAAATCATCACATTCTGTTTTTATTTACATTTTACACAGCGTACCAACTTTTTTGGAATTGGGGTTGTATGTATGTATGTATTTAATAGTGTTTTTATTGAGCACTCGGTGTATGTGACTAAGGAGCAGTCTTAGATTGATTCATAGATTTATACATATGAATGCATATAGTCTTCTAAAAAAAGAAAAGAAAAGTGAACTACGGAAGAGTTTAAACACATGTTGAGCCTGGCCCGACCCCAAATAAATGAAGAAACTCCAGGACAGGCCAGCGATGTCTGCTTTTTTTTCGTCCACTTGTGCTTTGAACACCAGGTTTGGTAACAATTATTGCCCCCAAATCCATTAGAATAATGAGAGTCATTCAGTACAAAATTGATGTCACCTCTCTCTCTCTCTCTCTCTCTCTCTCTTCTCACTCACTCTCTCTCTCTCACTCTCTCTCTCTCTCACTCTCTCTCACTCTCTCTCTCCAGTTCTCTGGAAATTTATGCCTGGCAACTCATTACTTTAACTATTCTGAGCACATCTACTGAAATTAGTAGCTCACATGGTAAATAGTCACCAGCATTATCTCTCTCTCTCTCTCTCTCTCTCTCTCTCTGTCTCACTCACACACACACACACACACACACACCCCTCTGGCCCCTTGCAAATGGTCCTGCAAATTCGCAATATTTGCGAGAAACTTTCTGTCATTTGTAGTTACACTTTCTGATCACGGGGGCGCTACAGAGCCATCCCATGAAACATCTTTTTTTTGTTAATACTATTTATTTTTTTCTGAAATCCTCTTCACTGTGCCAAGACATTATCTAACACAGAAACGGAGCCTCTATAACTCTCTCTCTCTCCCTTTCCAAGGCATCTGGTAAGCATTAGAAACTCTATGTTATGAAAACGAGTGCAACGGCAACCTAGATGAACAGCACACTGAGACACTGAGACATTCTGTTGAACTAGAAAGTCATATTTCTACATGCATTAGGGATCATTTGGATCCAGAAAGCAGAAGAGAGCCAATGAGAAGCTGCTTTGGGCTGTATATGGCATGGCTTAGCTTACAGATTCAAAATGTACTGTACATAGAGAAAGAAGTATTTCAGTATGAGCCCTATTAAAAGCGAGCTGTAATTCTCTTCTGGGTGGGCTGGCTACACTTCAAATTATGTCTCCAGGACTCAGTGTGCTTTTGGCTTAGAGGAACTGTCTGATGCAGATTAATAGAAATCAGTTTACATTCATCAATCAGCACCGAGACAAAGGATACAAATCCAGCTGAGGCTGACTATCTAAATCCTTTAGGAGTGTCATCCTGAAGTTCTGTCTCCACAACTGAGAGACGTGGGGAATTCCCACACTCTCGTAATTGAATTGGGGCGTTTAGAGGCTCCAGACATCTCAGTAGAGTTGTAACAGCAATCCAGCACTGAATATCAGATGCTTGTCTTGTTTTGGCTGCCATAGCACCCTGAGCTGGAGCATGATTGTGCACCCCTGCATGGATGGATACATGTATACTATCAGCAAGCTTAAGCCTGTACAACTATACACCACACTAATCTCACACACCACTAGCTTCAATTAAGGAGGAACCACACACAAGAACAATAAAGATCTGTGTTCTGGAAAGTGTTTTATCTAATGTGACTGACTTTGCTGAGTAAGCACTGAGTGTATCTACAGTATCTATCTATGTATCTATGTATCTATCTATCTATCTATCTATCTATCTATCTATCTATCTATCTATCTATCTATCTATCTATCTATCTATCTATCTATCTATCTATCTATCTATCTATCTATCTATCTATCTATCTATCTATCCCTCTTTCTCTCTTTGCATACAGTACCCGTGAACTGCCCAGTGGGAAATAAACCACCTGGATTTAAAACAAACAAGCAGGACCACCTCTCTTCCCACTGCATTCCTGCTGTCTTCCCTTTGTGTTCCCTTCCCTGTTCCCTGAGGACATTCCTTTCACTGCTTTGGATATGTCCAGACCTATCAATTCCCAAAAACTTGAACTCAGTCAACTTTATGCACTCAACTGCCAATTTCATGGGATTATTTATTGGCTGGATTTGTCATCCTAAACAATATGCTATTATGGCTCATAACAATGACTGATAGTATTTATGACCGGTAATGAAAAAAGTCGATCCAGTTCTTCATGAGCAGGATCATCATCTTAGACTCATCTCAGTACGTATGCCTCAGCCTTGTTTGTTTTGCTAAATCATCTCAGAGGTTTCTTTCGCGGAGTGCATTTAGTGCATTTAGGCTTAGTGGTTAGCACATTCGCCTCACACCTCCAGGGTCCGGGGTTCGATTCCTGCCGGGGCCATGTGTGTGGAGTTTGCATGTTCTCCCTGTGCTGCGCGGGTTTCCTCCGGGTACTCCAGTTTCCTCCCCCAGTCCAAAGACATGCGGTAAATTGGTAAAGTGTGAGTGTGTATGGGATTGGCACCCTGTCCAGGGTGTACCCTGCCTGATGGTTCCCTGTGACCCTGAAGAAGGAATAAGCGGTTGAAGATGGATGGATGGATTATAATTCATTCTCTTCCTATGAAACGAAAAACCTTCTTGAGGCCACTTAAGAGCTGCATAACCTGCTGTTTTACTTTTTTCTACAAAATCTCCTGCAATGAATATGTTTCAGAACACCTTTATTAAAGACAATGAAGTGTGGCTATAGTCTGGATATAGCATTAAGACAACTAGCAGCTTTGAAAAAAAGAAGAGAAGACCATAGAGATAGAGAATATACAGTAAAATAGGTTAAAGAAAGTGTCTGTGTTCTGAAGATTTCAGGCATGACACCTGAGCGCTGCTTTACTCAATATACTAAATAAGATACTGTTTCAACGTAAAAACCAAGCATTTTCAGTTTTACTGCAAAGGACAGGAATTTCTTGCTTTAAACTGTTCTTAATTAGTCCATACTTAGCAGTTTTATGTAGAATGATGTTTCTTGGATGAGATCTTAACACAGCTGTGTGTGGTATGATATGTTGCCATATAAAGACATAAAAGCGCATTTGACATAGCCAAAGTAAATCTCTCTTCCTTCTCCCGTACCTCATGCACCCCGTGTTTGGAAAGTGTAAAATCGCCTATGAGTTCATTTCTGTGTAGTGACGCTTTAGAAAGCAAGGACATCTCATTTGGAAAATATGTATTCCTGCATCCTTAGATGTGAGGAAGGGACACAAGGAAGAAGAAGAAAAAAAATGGATGGTCAGTGAATGAAATAAGAAGAGTCTGTAGCTGCCATTTTTCTTTACCTCCCGACTTACTTACATACATGGAGACGGGGAAGGTGGGGAAAATGTTATTGTCAGACAGCCAGTTGCTTAGGCAGGGCCAGTACACGATTTATTGCAACATCTGCAGGACGGAAAAAGGACTGCTTTTAATTATACAAGCCCCACCATGGGTCTAGGAGAGACAAATCAAAGCGTGAAAGTACTGAGACTGAGAAGGATGGAACAAAGGTGAAAGTGGTGAAGTATTAGAGATGTGTGATTACACCATGAAGATCCAATATTCAGTATTTAAGAAAAGAAATTCCAATAATTATTTGTAATAATGTGAACCTGATATAAGATCATGTATAGAAATTGCCCCCCCTAGGACAGAGAACTCCATCAGCCATCTATTACTGCAAAACATTCTGTGTCTGAGTCTCCACATCTGGCAGAAATGAGTGCAAATTAGCTATGAAATTCCAAGTGTCTAACTGTAAGATAAGGCTGGGCCATGCTAAATTCATTTCCTCTGCTTAGTCACAGTGACGGATCAAAGGGTCATTCTGCGATGCAGGCTTCAGGTCAGGGCCTGTGGACTCCGTTTGCATAAAACCAAGGGTGCATCTTATTTCTTTTTATGGGAGGCCTGCTCGTTTCCACGCTTCTTAGGTCCTCCCACTGAGGAAGTGACAAAAAGGGCGCAAGAAAGGGAAACAAGGACAGGAGGAATCAAGAACCAACCGAGGCATCATTGCTCACTTTAAAGTGACTTTACCTTTGATGACAAGTTATTAACTCTTATAACTGACCTCCAAATACAGAACAGAAATTGTGCTCGGAATTAACCCTAAACAAAACATTACTCACAAAGGCAGCAAATCGCACACTTAAATGCTGATGATCAATGACGATCAATGTTTTTATGTTTTGTGATAGTTCTCTTGTTTGTCCTGAGCAGTGTGCATGCGGTTCTTATTATTGCATTATTTATTGCTTTACTGCACTGCAAGGGGCAGTGGTGGTTTGGCGGTTAAGGCTCTGGGTCACTGATCGGAAGGTCAGGGGTTCAAGCTGCCACTGTTGGGCCCTTGAACAAGGCCCTTAACCCGCTCTGCTCCAGGGGTGCTGTATCATGGCTGACCCTATGCTCCGACCCCGAGCTCTGACCCCAGCTACATGACATGCTGGGGTATGAGAAGAAAAGAATTTCACTGTGCTGTAATGTATATGTGACCAATAAAGACTCATTATCATTATTTAATTTTCGGTCAAGGTGGCGTATCTATACTGTAGTCTTACTATATGTCACAAGCCAAATTAAAAAGACTTCCGTATAGGAAGCACGAGCGTATGTTGGATCTAGAAGCCTCCTATCTCCTTATTTCTTCTTTACTCTGAGATTTGGTGCTTCCTTAAACATGGTGGACTCCAATCAATTTCCGGGATCGCATCCGATATCTCAGATTGCTACATCCTTGATTCCTCAATCGTAAGTCCTTCACCAGTGAGCCAGAAAAGCGAAGACAGGAAACGAGAAGGTGCCGTGAAAGAAATGAGAAACATGGGCTAAAGGATATAGTAGGATATAGGAATCAAGGTGGAATCGATTAGCGTTTAGGGATGATGCTCAGGAGGATCCGATTCCAGAACTAAAGGGCCACAGACATACAGAGATTTGTGTCCCCTTTCCTAAAAAATCTTCCTCAGTACATGAAGGTCTTGGAAATTAGCTGATGAGTTGAAACAGTTGTTCGTGGTGTCTAGAATTAACCTCTGCTGCACTGACACCCTCCTAAGACTAGACTGGTGTGAGCACTGACTCTGACTGGAAGATGATGGCTGATCCTGGATCTACTTTGCACCAGATTCAAGGAATGGCCAATTTCCTGTCTAGTTTCACTGGAGCCAGAAATCAAAGTGTAGTATTATTTTGGAATTTAGGTTGTTTTCCTTTTCCCTTTGTGGAAACTTTTTTTTTTTTACTGGCTGTTTTGTTTGTGTCTCAGTTGGCTTCTATTTGATCAGAACACAGACTGTTTTCGGGCATTTTGACCATAAGTTCTGTGTTTTATAGTGACGAAAAAAAACCCTAAAACACTACATAAAAATATTTGAGAGGTAACAGTTTTTGATGAAAGCTGCTTTTGGGTTTGGTGGAAAATAGTCTCATTTTTGGAACTGAATTTGAAAGAAAAACAAGGGCCAGAAGAGTCTATTCTTGACTGTACTTTCTTGATCAGCTTTTTATTTTCTTGGTCTAATTGTTTAAAACACAACTCCTCAGCTTATCCTGACAGAAAATCTCAGGTTGGCTGCCAAACTAGCAAAATGTGTCCGTACATTTTGACTTTTAAGAATTTGTTGATCTTCATGGATGACTCGGGTCTTTGATCATTCTTTATTTGTTCATCTCTGTTGTTCGTCACTATGTCAGCACTCCTCACCAGCTGTGCTCCAGGTGTTGGGCTTTGTGTGTGGTTTCCCTGCATTGCATTCTTCCCAGGCTGTTTGAAACGCTGCTGAAGCTTCCAACACGTCTAGTCCTCTGAGGATTTATTGCCCAATTTAGAGAACTGGGCTACGAAAGGGTAATGACAAAACTGGGTTTAAAAGATTCATCAAACACCTCGGTTTAAAAGTTGGGATTAGCCCCACACACATACACACACACACACGTACACACAGGTACTGTATATACACAATGTACATACACATATACATATAATAATCAAACACATCAATTTACTTTCAAACTTTGGGATCTGCCAAAATCACAATATCATTGACAATAAGTAAAAAAAAATCATAAATAAACAGACTTAATTTTCTTCTTCCATGATCTTCAGGAAATTCAGCTGATTCAGCTTCTTGGTGAACATGTAACTTGTTCCATTGTATATTAAAAATAAATATTTCTAAGGGGGTTCGAGTCCCGCCGGGGCCCTGTGTGTGCGGAGTTTGCATGTTCTCTCTGTGCTGCGGGGGTTTCCTCCGGGTACTCCGGTTTCCTCCCCCAGTCCAAACACATGTATGGTGTGCTGATTGGCATTTCCAAAGTGTCCGCAGTGCATGAATGGGTGTGTGAGTGTGTGTGTGATTGTGTACGCTGAGATGGACTGGCACCCTGTCCAGGGTGTACCCCACCATGTGCCCGATGCTCCCTGGGATAGGCTCCAGGTTCCCCGTGACGCTGAACAAGGAGTAAGCGGTAGAAGATGGATGGATGGATGGATGGATTTCTACGTTTTTTCAAAGTTGAGTAGATGAGTGTTGAGTGAATGTTGAGTAAATGGCACTAAAATGTACATTTTCTGACTCATGGCAAAGGATGATTCAAGATTCACACATTAATGCCAAAACGTTTATGTATTTCAAGTATTTCTACGATTAGATTTCAAGCTAAAATGTAGTTATTAGTGGGTGGGGACAGGCGGCAGGCTGTCAAAGTGCTTTTACCTTTACATTACATACATATTTATAAACGTAATATCAGGTAGGACACAAATGGCACCCCGAACATGGAATCGGCCAAAAAGGCAACGCCGTAAAACCACTATTAGAAGCACAACAGATTTAAATCTCCACCACTGCTTAACAATAAACCTGGAACTGAGATGTTCATCCTGTTTAAAATTGAGATACAGAACTAGACATGTGCCTTTGCTTTTCAGTACCATTTCCCCCCTTCTTAAACCAACAGCACCAGCACCTCTTTCTGTCTAATATCTAACGATAGCATTTTTCTCTTTTTTTTGCTTTGCTTTGCAGTACTTACACCTGTGAGAGCGTGTGTATACATCTCCAACATGAAAATATTACGTCTATGTAGTTATGCATTACTGCATTTATCCTGCACACACACACACACACACACAGTACTGTAATCAACATTACACCTTGTTTTTAGATTCGAAATGATTTGAATGCGTTGGAGGATGAGCTTGAGACTAAAAACAAACACCTCACAGTCCACCATAGTATGCTCAGAGCTGTATGTATACAGTATATGCAGGAACAAGTGCATTAGCATCATCAGCTGAGTGTAAACAAAGAGCACATGCAAACCAAATGGCGTATTAATCCCAAATGCAGTGCATACCTCGATAGCTCAATTCCTAAGCCTCGTCACTTGTAACTAGCTACATGCGATAGACTATTATGATGGATTCCGATAGTAGTTTCTCCAGAATTGTTTCAAATCATTTCTCTTGTCAATATTTTTATTCAGTATTCATGTTTATTAGCTAGAAAATGTTACCTTCCTGTGCGTTAATTAACTTCTTAGACGTCTTAGCTGATTAATATGATCTGATTTCTTAAACCTTAACGTTACGTCCCCGAATGACGCCATCCTCTAAAATTCTCTGGTATCGATAGAAACCGGTCAATAAGCATGATATGAAACTGGGCGATCAAACTGTGATCCAAACTGGCAAGCATTGTCCTTGGGCTAGTAATGTAACTCAAAAAGAAAATAAGGGTATAATGAGAACTCAACATAAGGAGGTAGAATATGGAAACAGCATGATTAGAATATAATGTTGTATAAAATATAGAATTTATCTGTTCACTGTGCATTGGAGAAAGTAGCTCAAGGTTTCCACCGGAGAGAAAAGGAAAATATGATCGGCCTACTGAAATGAAAATGCTACCAGGACCTGAAACATGGTCTAATACAGAACCACCATAGAGGAAATTATTATTAAGCCACACATTTCAGAACAGAATGCATCAAAACCCCCAACTGCAGCACTGAGCACGGACACGGCAGCAGGTGTGTTCACCCCCCATACACAAGCATGTTTACTTGCACACTGTTTAAAGATTAAAACCTTTAAAATGTGTGGGGTTTTCTAGGTTACTAGGTACGGGGCTGAATAGGGAAGCTTATGGCTATGTTTAGTGGTCTGTGGTGGAACTTGGAGAAGTTAATAAACCTCACAACCACCGTCTCAACACCAAGACCAAACAAAGGTGAGGAAAAGCAGCTGAGAGATGTCACGCTGTCCTTACCATCATCAAAACATGACATGGTGCTCCAGGGACCAAGTTAACTTTTGGGAATAGTCCACTAGGACAGACTTTTCCAGAGATGCTTTGAAGAATATACCCGCTCTATAAATCATTCCTTTCCCATGTGACTGCCTTGACATGTGACATGAATATAAAAGAAGCAACAGGGACATTTATTCGAGGAGTAAAGACAAGGTTAAACATGAAATCAGAAGAGTTTGTTGACTGTGTAGCAGCACGTTTTATTATCAAAAGAGTGATATGTGCAAAAGGGTGCTTTACTTGTAGCAAAAACAAACAAACAAAAAAAAAACCCAAAAGCATATGCATTAGTTTGCTGGAATACATCCTTTTTTTAAAATAAAAAAATTAAAATAAATAAATAAAAAATAAACCATATAGTCGCAGATGGAACAGATAGGTGAAGGTAAAAGTCCTAAACTGAAACAAGCCATATTATTACAAGAATGAAAAATAAAAAAAAGTACCCATGAGACATTGTGCTGTCATTTGCAAACATTGCACAGAAACACAAAGGAGTCTTTGTGTCGAAGAGGTGGACCAGCCATTACTATTCCCTTATGTTTGTTTGGATTATCCGACTCATGTCTGTTCATGACAACAATCTTCCCATTAAAAAGTACACAAAATAATGGATCCTATTTACACTGTTAATTTACAAAATAAAATTAACTTTATAAAATGTATATATATACTTTTGATATCTGTTTTTGTACAAAAGAAACAATGGATATACTTTCTCATTTTTATTTTATTTCATAAAAAGGAAGGATTCCTCATTTTTACCTTTTACATTCAAAGCCAGCGTGCACAAAAAAGCGTCCAAGCTGAGGTAGAATTCATTTAAATAAACGGAGTGTGCAGTCTCTTTCTGGTTCTCTGCCTGTGGTGCTAGGAATGGGGTTGAGAGCTCAGGGAGCGCTCCACTGTCCTGTCGCTGTCGGACGGCAGCTCGTACACACTGCCATCTTGGTCCGCCTTCGGATTCTGGGAAAGCGGATGAGTGGAGACGTCGTCCTCGCGCTCGGAGTCATAATCGAAGGGCGTGTGCAGGTTTTCATCAAGTGTCGCTCCTTTGTGAGAGACTGAAGTGCAGAGGCTGGGGGAATGCGCCTGTTGGTCCATCCATGGAGCTTTACCAAAAGTTCCTGAGGAGACATAAATGGAAGAAAACTCAGTCATCAGAGCTGTGAATAGTTAATAATAATAATAATAATAATAATAATAATAATAACTGATAATGTTCAGAAAGAACATAGGAATTTACCCAGACAATAACTTTTGACAAATGGGCTACTTGCACAAACACTTCATTATAACCAAAACCATCACTATTTTCAGTCCATACAGGATATGCTTGATTTTCAAACTTTTTAGTACGTTGCTTTGTGGGAAAACTTCATGAATTTGAAATTACATGGTCTTTCACATTGTTTGTTGGTAAATGAGACATTTTAGCTGTACTCATGTTCCATGCACGTAAATCAAAGGGGCCTTTATCTGAACACGCAATCTGTTTTCTGCGATCGCAAAATCCTGGAAGGACTGTATTTGACATCTGGTGTTTGCAAGCGCTCCCGGAAATGCAGGTCAAAGAAGTTCATCGTATATATAAGAACACTGCCGAAGCTCCTTTTAGCAAGCTGAAGAAAGTTGTCAGACCGTGTGCTTAATCGCACATAAACTACTACGAAGGAAAAGGGCCTACTAACAGAAACGAACAGTGCTATTGGAGACACGAGATTTTCAAACTGGAAATATGTCAAAGCAATGAGTACATGAAGCCCATACAAATAAAGGCGCATCTCAAAAAATGTTACTATCGAGGAAAAGTCCCAGTCTCTCCCCCCCCCCACCAATGTAATGTAATTCAAAAAGTCGAGCTTTCATATATTCTAGATTCGTTACACATAAAATGAAATATGTCAAGCCTCTTTTGGTTAATCTTGACGAGTACGGCTTACAGCTCATGGAAATGAACAATCCAGTAAATCCTTGATTTCCAAATGAAATGCAAAATTTACTTTCATCTTCCCCGTGATCGTGGTTGTGTACTGAACCAGACAGAGATTAAAGGCTCAGGAAACCTTTGCAGGTGTTTTGAGTTAATTCGCTGAATAGAGCTCTTCTCAGGTCGACATTTCTGTATATAAATTCTTTAATAATATCATAATATTTTTGCGATACCGGATTTCAGATTTCTGTGAGATGTAAACTGTAATCATCAAGATTAGAGTAAAAAACAATTGAAATATTTCAGTTTATGTGTCACGAAGCTAGAATATATTAAATTATGGTGGGAAAAAATGTACTTTTCCACGATATAATTTTTTTTCCCCCGATGCAACCCATATACGTGCTCATGGAAAAGTAATATTGCTTACAAGATATTAATGTCTTCAAAAGTGAGTAATTCAAATACACGACAGTTAAAAACCTCAGCAAAGCCCCTGCATCTGATACACTCATATCAGCAGCAATGTCAGTGTCAGAGCTGTACCCCATCCCAAAAATAATACCTGGTCAGTGGTGGTGTTTTTCCACTGATGCATGCGGTAGAGGAGGAGTGACGAATTGTACACAGCAACTGAGAGGCTTCAGTCAACAATTGTATTTTATACTTACAAACGAGTGTAAATGATCACTTGACCAATGAATGTAGCTATGGTAGTTGTACCTAATAATCTGGCAAGTCACTGTATAACAAGAGTGAGATCCAAGACATACCGAACTAATGTGGATTTTAGTTTAGACTAAACAAATCAGAGTTGCCAGGACCTTTCAAAAGATACGTTTCTTTAACAGACTACAAGCTCCTGCTTGCTGAAATGATCTGCAGTATAAATGAACGTCTTGGGAGTGATCTAGACATGGACCGGACTACACATTCACATGCAAATGTGGACAACATGATCATCAATAAATTTATTTTTAACTCACCCATGTGGGAGGTGCAAGCGGGCTGTGACTGGATACATTCTCCCCCCTCACAATGTACCAACATCCCGGAGCTCATGTGGTCAAAAGGGTCCGAGGACAGCGAGGGAGTGTGTGTGTAATACTCTCGCTTTTTTAGGCCAGGGAGCGACGGGCTATAAGAATCTCTGCATATAAGCCTCTGATCTGCAGCACAGCCTGGAGGGTAAAGGGCGAAACATTCTTACAACATTACCACAGCGTATGCACCAGTCAAACACTGCAATGGACAGACGGGACCTCATAGGCTTCATGTTATCATTCAATATTAATCATCTTCCACTTCTACAAGTTCCAGGTGCACTACAGTGAGAAAGCTTAAACCTTTACGTACAATTTTAATCGGTCAGGTTCTCCCATCAAACCAGGAACTACCCAAACCAAGAAAAACAAATAACATTCGTTCTATAACCATATGTCTCACCTATATACGTGTCTGTGGTCTCTGGGCCATACACGTTGCCTCTTCCCATCAGTGTGCCGGTAGGCCCTTGGAAATGGCAAAGCATTGGATCAATGGCCACCTCCATGTCGGTTTCACTTCCTGTGTCTAGTTGACAAACACCTGTAGATATTGTAAAAATCGTTACAAAACCACTTTTCATTTATACACTGCTGGAAGACATTGGAGAAGGCACAGTATGGATTCTGAGACATTCCTCAGAATAGAACCTCTTTTGTGTACTCTGCTTGTCATCTTAGCACACACGTTTGCAATGGGATAGAGAGCAGGGGACTGGTAGGACCATGTTAAAGGCTTGATTCTGGAGTGACTGAATAATTATTTTTAATGGATTAGACATACATTCTGGCCCTCAATACATTTAATTAATACTCTGGTGTAAAGGTTCTCGCAGGACACCAAACACGTCGTCATGGATCGAGTACATCTGGTGTTAATTTGTTCCCCAAACCATTTGTTTATTCCTGGTACGAAATAGGCATGCGCTGTACCTTTCATGTCCTTAGGCTGCGCGTAGATTCCTCCCAAGGAAGAGCTCACGTACTGGTAATTGCTTCCGCTCTCAGAGGGAACGTAGCCGTCCTGGCGCTCTGCCAGTGTTCCCTGAGAGGACAGATAGCTAGGAATGTCTGATGGCAGATTGGTCTCATCTACAGAGGGCAACAAGAACAGATCTGTAAGACATCCACACACGCTATGCAATTCTGTACAGAAAGGATTACTCCTTAGCAATGACGCTCTATGCATCACTTCGTACTGACCAGTGTTGGTGACACTGCAGTCCTCGTTGCGTCGGCGTGTGTGGTAGATGATGGCCACCCACACCAGTGACGTGCCCACCACACAGCACACTACAGCAATTATGACGATGCCCAC
This sequence comes from Ameiurus melas, assembly GCA_012411365.1. Lineage (NCBI taxonomy): Eukaryota > Metazoa > Chordata > Actinopteri > Siluriformes > Ictaluridae > Ameiurus > Ameiurus melas. The sequence continues at coordinate 7,488,429 of CM022766.1, read as the reverse complement.
TGTAGTCCAGCCATCATCATCTGATCCACTGCCGGCTGGGCCCAGGCTCCCCGTGCCTGCCTGGTTTGTCTCACAATTAGGGTTTGGCAAGACAGCCAGGCGCACATTCCCCCTCTCTGTGCCCAGCGGGTTAGACATCTCACAGGTGTAAGCGCCGGCATCAGCCTCTGCTGCATCTACGATGATCAGGAGCTGGTTCCCAGCAGCAAAAAAATGGCGCTCGGTCAACGCTAGTGGCCCGTCATCCTTGGTCCAATTTAGGCGTGGCGGAGGGCTTCCACCTGCGATGCACTGCAGCACAGCAGTCTCGCCTCTTGCTACAGTGCGGTCCGTCAGTGGCCGCAGGAAAGAGGGCATTTCTAGGGGGGAGGGGATATAAATCGGTACAGGGTGTTAAGCTAAGGTGTTCCCCAGGTCTGAACAAATTAAGCCAAAACATATGAAATTTACCTCTCCAATTGGACATTTTAAGGTGATATTAAAGCTATTTCGTAACACACATCATCAGACATGAATTAAGCTACCCAGACAGGCCAGCAAATATTTAAAACCCTGTAATAATTATTGACATTTTCAAACACATTGTGCACAATTATTGGATAATAAAAAATGTACTACAATTGACTCTGCGGAAAAAATGTTCTTGTGCCATGTCAAGTCACTCTGGAAAGCCTAAAATATTAAATCAAATTTAGAGCCGTGAGGTCAGCTTTGGCATTTGTTCTTGGCACAACCTTTGGTACGAAAGAAGGGCAGACTCCCATCATTTACTGTGTTGCGAAGCCAGCGTTGAACCAGAGACATGTAAATAGGAGCTTAAAAATGAAAGAGACTCCCAAGCGCGAACATTTGGTCTCCTCTGGGGTGGGAGAGGGGAGACACACTAGAACTTTAAAGGGCCGGCAAATGTTAGATACTTGGGTAGTTAATCACCAAACTAGCCAAATGGTTTCAGTTTTTTTTTTTTAAATATATACCATCATCAGATATACATTTGCTCGTATGACCCGATTCTACATTTCTTACCAAGTACAGTTAATGTGGCATTCGCAGATACAGCGCCAGCTGTATTCTGGGCAGTGCAGCTGTACACGCCAATATCTTCCGTTTTCACTTTCACAATGAAGAAGACTGCATCGCTGGGCATAACATGCATCCGCCGCTCTCTTGCAGCTGGAAAGTCAGTGCCTCCGTCTTTCTGCCAGGCTATCTGAGGAGTCGGATGCCCGGTAGCGGCACACTCTAGCCGGGCTGTGGCTCCCACGCGGACCGTCAGATCCATAGGAATTTTAGAAAAGGACGGCAGCACTGATGAAAATGATATTGTGGTATTAGTCAATGGTAGAAAATAAAGCTTGTATTGCAAACCTAACAATTCAACATGGTTTATTTCAAACAAAAACGTTCCAAAGAAATCATTAATTTTCATCTTAGAACTACGTATACTAGCCCTGTGCAAATGCAGACAAACGTGTGCGGTATCATATCACTTACTGTGGACAGTAAGTTTGGCCTTGGTGGAATAGGTGGAGCCGAAGTAGTTGGAGATGACGCACTGGTATTTGCCCTCGCTGGAAGATTCCACATGGCGCAGCTGCAGTGTGGTCGTGTACTCAGTAACCTGGCTCCCATCGCCCGTTTGCGCTCTAAGATGAACCTGGTTGTGAACCTCTGCGTTGTTCAGTACCTCGTTGTCCTTCTTCCAGGCGAAGGTCATGGGCGAGTCACTGGAGCTGGCTGCAGAGCATACAAAGGTCACGTTGGTGCCTTTGATGGCTGACTGCGTCTCAGGCTGCACTGTGATTTGCGGTTTGGGGAAATCAGCTGTTCACAGAGGAGACAGTGAAAACAGTTTTGAGTGAATGATCAAAGCTGAACAAAAGTGAGTGTTTAATGGCGAGCACTATGCAAGACTTGAAAAGTCTGTGTTTTACATTAGCTAAATAAGTTGCTAGGAGTAATCCATTACGAAATTTTTTCCATTATGAATTTTCCACCATGAGAACAGAAAGACGACCTCATGCTTGGTCAGGTATAACATGCTTGGAAAATGTGCACCAGGCACCTACTCACCACACACAAATTCGTCCTGGCTGACCGCAAAGACACTCTTGGCCTTCAATGGCTGTGGATGGGCACAGCTGGCGTTGCCCAAGGAGAGGAAGGCGTTCTCTGCCACCCACAGCGGGAACCACTTCAGCTGGCAGTCACAGAGCAGACTTGATGTGTTCAGGTGCCTGGCAGAGCACAAAATGGAAAAAGAAAGCGTAAGCGCACAATCAGTGCACGAATATAGAACAGGGCAGAAAAGAACTTGGATTAATTCAGACATGCAAACCTAATCTCTTATACATACTTTCCTATTTTCGAAGTTTCCAAGCAACTGGACCTGGAATCATCCTTGCCAATTTAGGCAAAAAAAGTAAATAAATCAAATAGACCCAGTGGAGCGAGGAAGCAAGTTTAAAAACTGGATACCACTTAATTCCTTGGCGTGAATGATAATCAATCGATACTTAGTCAGACCAACAATCTATTACACTGAAGCCATTTTCGTTATCCAGACAACGGTCAAAAAGTCCGCACCGGCATCCTCTCGCCAATTTCAGAGCAGGGGGAATACAAAAATGCATGGCAGCCATTTTATTACAGCGAATCAAATAACCACAAATATGTGTTGAGGGTTTTACTGCTCAAAGTCAAGAGTGTTTCTGCTTTTCAAAAATGAGATACCAACAAACAGATCAGGTGAAATTACATTATATACATTCATCACACTTACAATTCTTCAAGTTTTTTCATCTGGGAGAAGGAATTTCCTTGAATTGACATGATGGCATTGTTGCTGAGGTCACTGATTTGACAGAAGGAGGGGGGAGAGAACAACAACATGGTGTTATAAAAAAAAACAAATTAGGACAGATCTGTTTAAAAGTGAGTTTTGGGATAGAAGTGAGTCAGTTTCATGGCTACATGTACTCACAGGCGCTCCAGCAAGTCCAGTCCTGTGAAAGACTTCTTGGTAACTGATCGAATCTGATTCCCCTGAAGAAAACTAAAAGCAAGTCGGCCGATTAGAAAACATCTCCTTCATTGCTTCAAAAAAAAAAAAAAAAGACAACCAAGAGTGACAGGAACTCACAGATTTCGAAGACTGTTCAGTGCAGAAAAGGGTCCATTCATATCCTCAATGGTCCAGGAAATCTCATTATATTCCAGATCCCTTTAGTAAAACAAAACCATGGGGTTAAATGCCACGCCTTATTGACACCCTCACACAACGTGTTGGCTAGTACTCATCAAGGCACTGTATTTGTGTGGAAAGCACGGTATATACAAGCATATACTGACTGTTACTACTGATTTTGACCCCCCCATTTGTTCAGGGACTCATTATTCCATTTCTGTTCATCAAAGGTCTGTGAAACTTGTTCAGGTTATGTCTCAGTTGTTGATTGTGGGAATCTTTGGCTAGCAACATAATGATCATACTTTTCACATTATTTACACAAAACATTTGGCTAAACCACGTTAAACTTCAGTTAATGAAACCTAAGAATGTTGCTATATTTAAACCACAATCTCAGTTAATCTTAAGTCCTCACATTAAAATAATGAAGGGGAATAAGTAAAACTTCATGTCCATTATCCTCTGATGACTTGTATTTACCCACTGCAGAAAGAGCGACTCCTATTTTGTCCAATAACCCTCCCTTTCACCAAGTTTAACTACATTCAAATAGCTAGTGTCCTCCCCTGTGAGCCTGGTTACAAATGAGTGAGTTAGGGAGGGGACTGAGTGAACACACGTGTGCACATATTCGCGCGCACACACACACACACACACACCTCTTCATGCTCAGTTACCATTTAGTTCTGTTTAAGAAAGCCCAGAAAAGGGAGGAGAGGAAAGTCGGGGGAGGGGAGCTATTGAGTTTCTAAAGTGAATGAACACCGTAGAAATTTACTTAAGCAGCAAACCCATGAGATATATTGCATTGTCGGTTGGATATTTCCACCCTGAAAGTGTCCGAAAAGGAGGAAAGACACAAGAGATGCACCCGGGACGCCCAAAGGCTGCTACAGCCATATGATGATTTTACTTCTGTGGTTTGATAACAATACTCAAATGTCAAACAGGATGAATCAATATAAACCTATTCCTGGAAGTCAATTGAAGAGTTCCAGCCCTTATTGAACACAACTGATCCAGATTACTTGTTCAAACACAGAACGTAGATGTGCAGTAACGAGGCTGACGTACACTCTTATGCAATGATTTAAAGCCCCGGTGTTTATAGAGTGTGTAGTGTGATGACCGGCACAAAGAGCGGGCTCTGTTTCTAATCTGTTGTACTCACAGCGTGTGCAGACTGGTGAGGTCTCTGAACGCTCCGTCAGCGATGAAGCTGATCTGGTTGGAGCCAATAAAGAGCTGCTTCAGCTCGCTCAGGCGCATGAAGCTGCCCTCCTCCAGACGTACCAGCTGATTAGAGCTGAGGTCGCTAAAATTCCCAGAAACACAAAACACATCAGACATCTTACATCGAGCGAGACAACGTAGGTTTAGGCTTGTTACATGTACCAGGGTATGTAATAACAAAAAAAAAAATTGAAAAAAAAAAAAGAATACAAGAAAATCAAACGGGTAGGGGATAATTCCACTAAAAACAAAATCAACTCTGCGGACTCTCAGTAAACAGATGACCAAACATATCAGATCATGACTATAAACAACACTGCCATCAACTACCATCAAACTGCTTTACTAAAGCAGTGAAACACCACATATTTCCATTCCACTCTCGTCTTCTTAAGGCCTAGCCCTTGCTTTAGAGTTGAGGAAAAAAGGAGAGGAGAAAGACTGAGAGGAATGAGACGTACAGCTCAGCGAGTTTCTGACAGGGTTCCCAAGAGTCAGCTTTGATGCGACTGATGGCGTTGTGAGCCACATGTAGATTCTGCAAGGATGACAGCCCGTACAGCCAACCCTTACTCACTGCGGTCAAATTATTGTACTCCAGCTGCCTGCTCAGACACAAACATATATTAAACATACATATTATTCACCATCTCACAACCACGCACTTATGATCTACCCATTTGTAGCGAATATGTGAGATTAACGTCCCATAGCTTTAGAGTTATTGCTCTATAAATGATTAAAGCAGGTGTTATGTCAGCGTTAAGCATAAACCTTTAGAAATAAAATATAACAAGCTTTCTGAATACTGCTATCACAACATCAGTGCACTCACAGGATATCCAGTTTGCTGAGGCCCCAAAATGCTCCGTCCAACAGGCGTATGATGCGGTTCCGCTGCATATTTAACGAGCGGAGTGCGGGAAGGCCGTTGAAGGTCAAGCTTTTGATTCGTCGCAGCCGGTTCCTGCTCAGATCTCTGCCAATCACAGCCGGCAAAATTTTAAGCAAAGGCGGCATGAGTAGCTAGAATCTCTGTAGCTTTCAAATGTGTAATATGCACTGGGCCACTTACAGGTGCTGAAGGTTGTCAAGCTGGAAGGTTTTTGCAGGAATGGTGTTCAGATGGTTCCTGTTCAGTTTCAACACCAGCAGGGTGTCTGATAGATTCTTAAAGCAGTCCGGCGCCAACATAGAGATGCGGTTGTTATTCATGAACCTAGGCAAAACACAAAAATGAAGCTTGGCTTAGCATCGCTATCAAGATTCTTGCTAAAGTACCTGAAGAAACAAGAGTTTCTCCACTGTAATGAATTCTACTTCTGTGTTTGTATGGCTAAACTCGTGCTCTCATAGGGTTGTACTTGAAATGGAATTTTTTCTTCTTCTGTCAATTGCAACACCACGTAATAATTTCAAAATAAAGCAAACAAAAAGAAAGACTAAATGGCCAGCACTCAAATAGATCTCTAACGAGAGACTAATAGCCTTTACTGCCAACATGAACAGTCCTTGTTATGCCAATCATGCCAAATACGACTTAATTTAATAATATGGCTTATTATGGTTCAGCTTATAAAATAGCACGTCCTATTTTGGAACCAGAAGTCAAGCTTTTAATTCAGTATTGGACTTGTGGAATTGACCAAATAAAATTGGTTTTCTTAAAATTAATGAGCACACCTCAAAATAATTAAATAAATAAATAAATAAACAAACAGATAAAAGGATAAAAGTAAGCTGCTTGGTGAGCTTAAGTTTAGATCTTAATTGAATCTATGTAAATGTTTTCCCCCCCGATTAAAAGCAGTCTGATTCAGGATAGACGACAACTTCTTAATTTATGGGGTCATATTTATGTGTTTAATATCGTTCTTGAATGGCATGGGTATTTATGCTAGACTCATTGATCGAACGCCTAGTACAGAGCAGATTAGTAATATACGCTATAAGTAATAATCAGTTACGTGATATACTGCAGAAAAGTCTTTTTAGATGACAGGGTAATATTACACACATGCCTAGTGTACAGTAAGTACAGCAAAACTGAAGTGACTGCACTGTCAGTTAAACGGTATACCTGGATATTGAATATTCACAATATTGTCAATATCAATACTGTAAATCGGAGCTGTGACGCTAGTGAGCTGTTTAAAGCAAACAACGGTCAAGAGCACAATGTGAAAAGTTGAAAGTTCAGGCCTGCTCACAAGACAAACAAGACAATTACAAAAACATATTGGACTCCATGCAATGTAATTATATTATAACAGTTAAAGAGGATTGCGGTGTGTAACTAGCATCATTACATGAATTTACTGAACACTTGTTTCCTTGATGAGAGGAACATTGTGTGTGCATGTGTGTGTGTGTGTGTGGTTGTTTTGTTTTTATCCAAAAGAAGACAAACCACTTACAGGTTTTTCAGAGGCAGAGTAGGGAATCGGTTCATGTCCACCAAATTGTTACTGCTGAGGTCCAGGATCTCCAGGGCAGACAATGCTCTGAGCTGCTCCGTCGATATGCTCGAGATCTTGTTTTTAGATCTGTAAAAAAAAATTCATTACAGAGGAACAGAAACATTTCCCAAACCGTGGTCAGCAAACTCATATTTGCACTAAGACTCACGCAGTGACAACGAGCGGTCTCATTTTAACCTTCCCGCAGTGGTGGATCCCAGAAGCCAGATTATAATGTCTTTAGTCATGTTCTTGGAGAGTACCACGAGTTTCTCTTTCTGTGTGTGTGTGTGTGTGTGTGTGTGTGTGTGCGTGCGTAAGTGCACGTACGTGTGTGTGCACTGAGCTACCCATGTCCGCATTTCATGCAACAGGTCAAAACAGCTGAATGCCAGAGTGACGTGTTATTTTGTTTATAAGGTAATTTACTTACAAGGTATTTAAAAAAAACTGCCAATTACTTGGTCGATGAATAGTATTCCCTCAGTGAAAGCATGCCATAGCCAAGACCGGCAATTTCCTGGGTTGCACGCCTCCTAAATTGCAGTGCATGGGCTGCCTTTGTTATAAACAGAGACCGTACAGTGCAGCCTTTGTATACGTGTGTGTGTGTGTGTGTGTGTGTGTCAGAGAGAGAGGGAAAGAGAGAGTATGAAAGAATGTAAAGGCAGGAGAGAGATGAAGCCGGGGATAAAGGGGTTGCTTAAAACGTGGTGCTGCATTCAGTGATCCTATCAATAAGGATACACTTCACTGAAAGCAGGCTTACACCAGGAATCCCCATCATTCATCTGTCTGTGTTGAATTGAACACCTGTGTGGTGACTCGCCTGTACCACTCAATCTACCTGCTGTCACACAATTTCAAGCTCCATTACTACATATTCAGTACACACTATGCCACAGACCCATTTCCCTTGCAGCCATCCACCCCTCCACCACCTCTTCTCTTGTTCGAAAAGAAATAAACCCCTCCTGGCTGTCAGCAGTAGTAAGCCACCCACAGAAAAGGGTACAAGCTGCCCTTTTGTGTGCAGATTTGCACAGGGCTTTTACATGCACCATGGTCACACCACCTGGGGCTCTGTCTTCACCTTACCCACTGGCTGCTGGCCTGCATCCTGAATTTCCAGTTTTTCTTTCAGAGGCCAGAGAGAGGCAAAAACGACAAAAAAACCCTCGGCCTCGTGTGAAAGCCGGGCCTCGGGAACAAAGTGGCTGCAGGGCGATTACCTCAAGAGGGATTTCCCCCACCTGTATTTATGCGCACCCAATCTGCCTTGTGCCAATAGTCCAGGCTGGTGGAGGTGGTGTAATGGCATTGGAAATGTTTTCCTGGCACATTTTGAGCCTGTTAACAACAATCAATCACAGCTTGAATGCCAGACTATTTGAGTATTGTTGCGGACCATGTGCATCCCTTCACGGCCACAATTTATCATCTCCTAACGGCTACTTCCAGGATAATAATGCACCACGTCACAAGGCAAAAGTCGTCTCAAACTGGTTTCATGAACAGGAGCTCGGTGTTCTTCAGTGACTCCATTCAGTGACTCCATCGGAATCCATTAGTGTGTGGATATGGTAGAATGGGAGATTTGCAGCATGAAAGTGCACCAAAAATCTGCAGGCGTTAGGCGTCATTGCGTTAGGTGATCATGTCAACATGGAGCAGAATCTCAAAGGAATGATTCCAACATCTTGTGGAATCCGTGCTATGAGGAACTGAGGCTGTTTTGAGAGCGACGGGAGGCCCTGCCCAGTACAAGTATAGTGTTCCTAAAAAAGTGCAGGTTAATTGTTGTGGTGTAATATTTTGATATTAAGTATTAAGTGTGCAGTTCTGGACATAACCCATGACTGTTTATGACTGGCAGAGATATTCGAATTCCACTTTGTTGTGCACTCTTCAGAATATTCACACAGAAGTAGTGTTTCTCGAAAATGCTTTCTACTAGTGCCTTCTTCCAAATCTGCAACAAACATTACTAAACACAACTTTGACTGGCAAGAAGACCTAGAACTTGCTGTTGGCAAGGCAGATATAACACTACAACTGTGTATATACTTTATCATGTGGAACCATAGTTTGTTTCCATGTAGCACTGATTATTACCCATGACATAGTTCTTGATTAGCAATGCTGGAAGCTTGAAAAGAAACGTGGCAGACCTTCGAGTTTAGGATGACTCCTCTTTATATCCTGACATCAATGCTGATCTCATAATAATCTCATGAGGACCTGATCACTAGCTCCTGGATTGGAGGAGTCCAATTGCTCAACACCACTCACATAGTCTGTACTATATCGAATGTTTCTTCGCTTAACCCCCCCGCCCTTTTATGCACTCTCAAACGCCGATATCGGTGCATACAGATGTGCGCGAGAGAGTTCCAGACTGCCTTATCTCTTCATCTTGCACTCCTTCAAGCCCGGGGTGCACACAGACAAGCGTCACATTGTGCCTCGGAAACTTCAAATTTGTTCAGCCAAATGTGGGCAAATAAGCGCGTTATACATTGTTACTCGAACGGTTTCAGGCTGTGGCCAGTCAGCCCGAGCTACCTCTATTTCCATACGTCACGGCAACGCAGAAGTGTGCACAAATGTATTTTTAGTAGCGTTGAAGCTAAACACATTACGCAAGTGTTGAAAACATCAGGAGGCTGTTCTATATAGATGTTCAGCATTATAGACATTAAGGTCTTTTAGTTATGACTTTATAATGCTTCATACAGGTATCACCTGTACATCGTCTCTTTTTTTTTTTTTTTTTTTTTTTTTTTTTACACAGCCTGTGTAGACAGCACATAAGATTAATTATTATTTATTTACTCAAAATTCACCAATGCACCCCACATACACCATGAGCATTTAAAACACCTCCATGTGAAACAGAATTCCAGCATACTTCCCCAGTGAAGTCAGGATAAAGTCTGCAAAAAGAATGAATAAGATGGCTACAACTACGGAGCCTTCCTAAGCCCCCATGCAACTTTTCACTCTTGTCCCCCCCCCCTTACCTCCCCTTTTCTATGTGGGTTACGAGGCGAGAAAGGGGGGGAGGGAGAAGTGCTGGAGTATCGAATGCCACTTAGTTCTTATTTAAACAGTAAGGCAGACATAGCGGCAGCACTCATCGACTTGCCTGACCCCGAAGCCCAGAGAAAAACAAATGCTGATAACTCAACAGCTGGGAGCAATTCAGTCATTGGCGTTTAACAAAATTGAACAATTTGCATGGAATTTTGGTTGGAGGGGATCTCTCTTCCGATGAGGCCAGCTATATTCCATCCTTTGACTGGTATTGTGGCTAAATTATCATCATCATCATCATCATCATCAAATATTAAACACTGATGCTTACTGATTTGATACTCATCACTAACCTTGCTTGATACAAATCAATAGCTATATGTAGTATATTAGGATGCAAGAACGTGATAAAACACTAGTATATTATCATACATCATATAAGAAATGCTGTACACATTTTGAAAGAGCTTACAGTCCATGTCAACTTCTGTTCATAATTATCCTCTAGGGTGAAGTAAGCAGCATTGAGATTTCTGAATTTCTTTTTTCTGCCTGGTTTGAGTTAAGTAGGACTGTATTTAGTAGGGGTCAACCAAAGTCCATCCATCCATCTGTTTTCTTGACTGTTTATCCTACACAGGGTCGCTGGAGGACCTGGAGCCAATGCCTAGGGACTCGGGGCACAGGGCGGGGGACACCCTGGACGGGGTGCCAACCTATTGCAGGGCACAATCGTGCACGCACTACAGACAATTTAGAGATGCCAATCAGCCCAGCGTCCGAAATCGTGTACTGTGACGCTGCGTACTGCGACGCTGCGTACTGCATTCGATGCAGAACCTACTGCACGGCTATTGAAACAGTACGTACTCATAATCAGTACGTGTGTGAAGTATGACTACAACCAGGGACATAGTACATTTCATCGACACAAAAATCTAAAAGGGACCACCAGATTAACTACAAAATGCAAATTAGGAACGCTAACTGAATTAGCCATTTAATAAAGCAGTGTTAATAGGCTGATTCCCCCCCCCCCTGAGCTCATCCGCTCTAATCCCGTTGCATTATGGGATTTTATGAGTCAAAGTAGTGTCCATTGGTTGTATACTTTATATACAAAATTTCGCCGGAAGCAGTACGCAATCCGGTATTTCTCGCCTACTGTTTCTCACCTCCCGAGAATTCGGACATACTACCCACCCCTCTGGCGTACCGCTTTTCACCTATTGCGTAGTACGTGATTTCGGACGCAGCCCATGTCTTTGGACCAGGGGAGGAAACCAGAGTACCCGGATGAAACCCCCGAAGCACGGGGAGAAACCCACGCGAGGCAACTGTGCTAACCACTAAGCCACCGTGTCTGCTCCCCCTTCTAACCCAACCACAGAAACTAAAGTCAGCACATGATGGTGAGAAAACTACGCCTTACAGCATGTTTTTAAAAGTGGTCAAAGCAATAATAATTACCACTATTCAGATCACTGTGTAATTAACCACTTATATAATACTTGTTATTTGTACACAGACACAATGAAAAGCTAAGAACCTAGCTCATGTTTTCCTTCGTGACATTAGAGAACGAACCAGATAGAATATGCGCACTGCAAACAAACCACGCAACACTCACGCCCCGAATGTTCTCGCAAAAATAAATGCGCTGTGCCACTGTGTCATTCCTGCATGCTTCTTTCAATCGATCAGACATGCCCTGGTCAGGCAGAAAATTGTAGCCTATATTTATATTTACGTCGGATTCACGGATTTCTCGAATCCACCATTTATAAACAATGCTGATCTTTTTAATCACGGAGATCTCGGTTCGCTTTTGATGCTGCGTTGCCAGGGGCCTAGAACATTCACGCTTGCCTCCGTTTCTATTCTCTGACACACAGTCAAGTGCTCACACTCTTTTCTGCTGGCTCACAGCAGTCACGGTTCTTATTACAGGCGCCACTGCAGAAGACGGAGTCATCGGATGGCTTTGCCAGCTTCTGTTCTCCTTCCAGAACGAAATACCACACACATGTGCACACAAACCTACTAGGAAAAAATGTAAATCGCTGATAGATCCTCGACTGGGCCTTATAAACGTGCTGATTTTTGCAAAAGACTGTGTGCGGTATATAAATTAAATAAGCCAAATTTTCTCAGAGATCTTAGGAAAACTTTTCTTTCTTTTTTTTTTTTTTTTTTAACCATCCTTAAACGACAGCTGGATGATGTAACTAACTTTTACAAAAACGCCATCATCCAAATGTTATTAAAGAGTTTGAACAAATTTCCAAATGCATGAAAGTAAAGGCTCACAAGGATTGTTTGGGGGAAAAGCCCTAGTGAAAATCGAGCACACCAAATTACCCAGTGAGCTTCCAGAGCCAGCTATTTCCTCATTCACACCTGCACGTAGCAGATACTGTGTGTGTGTGTGTGTATGTGTGTGTGTGTGTTTGAGAGAGAGGGAGAGAAAAGCAGATCCACACGAGTCTGCACTTGAACAGCCCTCAGCAGTAGTTCCTGTCACAACTTGTTGACTCAGTGTCTGGGGAGGATATAATGTCTAGCCCAGTCTGGCCCAGTCATATAACGTGTCTAGTCCCCCCCACCCCCCAAAAAAAAACCCAATCAGTGCAATGTGGATCTTTGATCTGTTTCTGAAGTGTTAGCTTAAAGAAAATCTAGACTTTCTATCCTACAACTGCATAGCTTTCTCTCTACTCAAAAAAATAAATAAAAAGTGTCACAAAAATTCAAATTCACACCTGAAGCATTTCTTTGCTGCACGTCTCACAGAACAGACAAGCTATCGTTCTAACCAGTGTTTCAGTCCACAATCCGGCTCAGCGAGTCCACAAGCGGTTGTATAAAAACGCGTTCTTTTATTTGTATGCTTCATGACGGGTTTCTCTTGACCTGAGAGCGAAGGTGAACTCATGCACGTTAAAGCCAAGATGGGGAAGCTGTAGGTGGATATTTGCTGTTCTATTCTTGGTGGTACCACAAAAAGCTTTTTTAAGCATTGTGCATTGGAGGGAATGAAGGTTAAGTTTGCACAAAGTAAAAAGTTTTGTATTCTGGGGCAGACTGTACGGCTCATGCACTTTAATGACATTTCAATGCTTTTTTATAAACATTTTAAATAATGGCACAGCACGAGCTATACGTAGAACCAGGTGAAAAATATCAGGAGAACTACAATTACAAAAAATGAAAAAATAAAAATACAGAGTAACAAAAATATAAATCATTTCTTAAATAATTACGATCAGCCAGCATTTAAAACGATCAGACAAATAGGTCAACATTTGCAGTTTGAAAGTTTGAGAAAGCCAACAGCAGGATGCATGATACACCTGACAAGCTGCAATGACCGGCGTCGTTTGGATATCTACCATCGGATACATGACAATCACGGGAACAGTGACAGACTAACGGCGAAGGACATGCTGAAAAAGTACACAGAGGAAAAATGAATGAATGAATAAATAAATAAATAAGCAAGCATACTCACAGAATGAGGACGCTGATATTACCAGAATAAGGGCCAAAATCCGGCATCGTCTTAAATCTGTTGTTATCCAGCTCTCTGCAAGGCAAGCACGGATGTGGTCAGCACAAAGGGGAGAGAGAAAGATGATAAAACACACCTTCGTTAGGTGGAGAGCGTACTTACATTTCGGTTAGGTGGTACGCTTGGGAAAGCAGCTCTTCAGGAAGTGTTCGCAATTTGTTATGGCTCAGGTTCCTGTGAGAGAAAAAAAAAAGCATTCATCAGAGTCGGGCATGCATCACGGCAGGGGGGCCTTATATCACACGCTGCAGACATTAGCTCCTTGCTCAAGTGCACATGGGAGAATTCCTGCAGCGCTTGGTTTAAATAGCGTTGCAGATAAAGCGGACTAGCCACCGAGACATATTACGCCTGATGAGTTTAACAGGCCTCTGCACTGCAGCACTCGATCAGGTCCGTCTGTGTAACTGTTTATATTCACACACGTAACGTGAACAACAAGGTGAAATCGAGTCATGTCTTTCCTCAAATTCCAAAATGACACATATATACCGGAAGACGAATGATGTTCTTCCTCTCGCTAAATATCTAGGGCTGCAACTAGCGATTATTTTCATAAATCGATTAGTTGGCAGATTATTTTTCGATTGATCGGAGGGTGGGAGGCAAACTTTCAGGTTAGTTAAAAACTAATGTGTTCCGTTTGAGACGATATTACCTTTCTAAAATTCATAGACTAGACCAGTGGATCACAAACTTTGGACCCCCATCTTATTTCGAACAATCCACAAGGACCCCCTCACTCTACAACAATTAAAGGCCATGTATTATACTGTCATTTCTGTACATGTTCCTTTATTTTATTAAAATTTAACATGAATAATATAAACATTAAAATCGAATCAAAACATTTAAGATTTTATTTACATTTTATTATTGGTGAGATTTAATTCGACTCTCTTGAATTATCCTTTGTTTATTTTATTCATCAAAGCAACACTTGAACTTGTCTACCACTCATAGGTTTTTGCAAATGATCATTTCAATAAATGAAAAAGAAATACATCAACGAACGATTGTCAGCTCAGCTAACGTGGTATTTTTGCGAATAATCATTTTGATTAATTTTAAAACATCTCATCTGAATACGTTTTGATGCATTTTTATATATATATATATATATATATATATATATATATATATATATATATATATATATATATATAAAAAACATTTTAAAAACTTTTATACGGACCCCCTGCACTGGCGACCCCCACCAGAAACAATGCACTAGACGGTAGAGTACTCAGTGCATAGTGTAAGTGTGGAGAACATCGTTTGGGACACAACTTTGGTATGTACTCTCCGGAGCGTGTTTTCAGAACAGAAGCAACATAACGAGTAAATGTACCGCGCGCAGACCGACTAATCGATAATCAGATTCGTTGACGATGATTTTCATAATTGATCATTATCGATTAGTTGTTGCAGCTCTACTTATATCTTAGAAAACCTTCCACGTTGTAGGTCTGTTTAAACACATGATGCATTACAGCCTGTATAAATATTGGTTTAAAGCAATAAATAAATAAATTTTATTTGCATTCATTTAACCAAAAACAGCATATTTAGATGCAGTTTAAATGCCAGTGCTATTTGATCCCGCTGAACGTTTTTGGTGTCTTCATTTTCTTCCCAGGCCCTAAACCACAAACCGCTTGCTTACAGCAATCCTTAATCAGAACCTTTGTTGCATTTTGGTCGAAACCATCAGCAGGGAGGGAAATTTGCCATCTCTTGTGGGACTCAGACTACTGAATTACGACCATCTTTAGTGATTACTACCAATATAATTTAGTTGTTACTAAAACGTAGATTTTGTAGAATTACTTGAAAAAAAGCGTTCAGTTACTGGGAATACTTCCTGCAAACTTAAAATCTCAGTTCCTCAGGTGAAATGTCGACCCACGACAGCGGAGAGTCTGAATCTTTAGTTATAGTGGGGTCGAGCCTGAGGGCTGGCAAGGCGAGGCAAGAAGGAATCTGTGCGCAGTAAAACTGCTGCTGGAGTTTCCTGACGTTGCGCTCGGTCTCCGCTGCGGTGCCATCTGGTCTCAATCAGCACAGGCACAAGGCAGGGGGGGAAAGTAACAACTCTTAATCTATTCACAATGCTGCGAGGACCAGCACCGCCTTCAATTTCCATACCCATGTGTTGTCGCCCCCCTCAATGACTTGCAGGCCTAAAAGTCACCAAACATACCTCGAAATCAACACTTTTTAAAGCAAAACATTTTCCAAAAGGTTTCATACTTAATTTATAATTTATATTATATATATATATTTTACAGATTTTTTTAGCTTTTATGAAAGACAAAAAAAAAAAAAAAAAAAAAAAAAGAGAACGTACTAAGATCTCAAGTTCTCATTGCTGGATCTGAAAGCTGACACAAGGCTGCGATGGACTTTAACAGGAAACATGTTGTCAAACGTCAAAAAAAAAACCTGGAAGTGATGCAGTCCCACCGGGAAGAAGTGGACGCCCATGAACATCCACTAACAACGGCACATGTGGCAAACATAGTCCCCTGAGTATGGAGGCTTTTGGGACACCGGATACAGTTCTTGAATCATTAGCACAATTTTTTTCTGTGTCTTTTCTTGTATTCCAAGCAGCTGCTGTTTATATATATACACGTCCTCCAGGTTCTGTACACTAGAGACTGCTTAGACAGAGGTAGATAACACGTTGTGTTTATCGCAGCTGCACTTCCTCTGTAAATCCAGGTCATAAGTGGATCAGATAAGGACCCTGCTGTGTTGTGTACACTTCCACTTCGGACCAGGCCACTAGACGCTGCCGTGAAGTGCGAAAGAAAAGACATATCCAGCCTCTTGTTATGACGAGACAGGCATGCCAGGGTTGTGGAAATCAGAGGGGAGAGCGGGTCGCTGAAAGGCAAGTGCTGATCATTTATCGTCATCCTCATCAACAGCTGTTTATGTAAACATAACACGCAGAACAGACGGCTGCGACTATAACGTAGGAACTGATTCTCAGCTACATCACAGTTCCTTCCTGCACTGATCCCGAAAATCTTATAAACTTTTTTTTTTTTTACACGCACGAAACTGGAACGTGGTTCTTTTAGGGTTCTTCGGATGGTAAAGGGTTCTAACTCTCTTCAAAAGTCCATTTCTTAACATTCACCCAAAGAGAAATGGCTTTTTCATTGGGTCCACTGGGAAAAAACGAAGAAGAAATGTGCCAGGTGAAACTTTTTATTTTTCCGACAAAGAGTGCAGACTTGCGCAATAATGTCAAATTGTCAACAGCTCATTTCACAACTCGAACAGGATCTCTCAGAGTTGTTTTTCAAACAAACATGCTTGTTTTTTCTGAGGCTTTATTAAAACATTTGAGATGCATCTTGCGGAGTTTTTCGCGCTTTCATTTTTGCAGAAAACTACCTGAAGTGGCGAAATTGCAATTGCGTGAAATTCGTCTTTCGCGGTGGTTTGCTGGTAAACGAGACCTTTTAGCTGTGCTCATGTTCGACGCACTTTGGCTGATGACATCACATGATGCGTCTTGGCCCAAATCTGCAGCAATTTGTAAAAATCGCAAGCTCCTCTGAACATTAGCGTTTCCTTGATTTTGCTTTAGTTTCTGCGAACGCAAAACCTTAGAGGGAATGATTTCAGATACAAATTAAACCGCAACGTTGCCACTATAGGCTCAATAAAATGCAATCTGAGATTCGGCCACAAATAAGGGACTAGATGCAATTCACCATAAATGACACAGATTTTTTTTTTTTTCGACAGAGGTACTTTGGTGTCAATAGAATTCCACTACGCAACTAAAACCACGGATCTCTAATCAAAAGTACTTTGTCTTTTAATAGAATGTTATGACACGGTAACCACGCTGTTTTTCACGGTGGGTGAAAATGGTCGTACTAGGGCGAAACATATGTAATATAACCTACTGAAATAAAAATTTTTAAAAACCTGAGAGCCATATCGCTGTATTTAAAACAACAACAAAAAAGTCTATAATCACATCAGGAATTAAAATGAAATCAATTGATGAGATCCCTACACATTCCCACTCCTGTTCAATTATAGCAGTTCAATTTGAAAAGAAACTGCAAAAAAACCACTTGTTACAGCTCACACTCCTTACTTTACAGACTTAAATCACACACAGGCTTCTAGAGAATCACAGATCCCACATTCTCCAGGTTCAGTACAGTACTGTGTTGTGTGAACGTCACATGAATCGGAGGATCGAATAAGAATCTAGTGGGCCCTGATGCTGGTACTCAGTATCAGATCGGTATGTCACTACAGGCGTTTGTGTTTAACGTGAAGTCATAAATCT
Organism: Ameiurus melas; assembly: GCA_012411365.1. Classification (NCBI taxonomy): domain Eukaryota; kingdom Metazoa; phylum Chordata; class Actinopteri; order Siluriformes; family Ictaluridae; genus Ameiurus; species Ameiurus melas. The sequence continues at coordinate 7,470,613 of CM022766.1, read as the reverse complement.
CTACCTGTTGGACGCGTGAAACACACATGCACCATTTGCTGATGCAAAAGACAGCAGGTAAAATGTTTACGTTAGATAGTTAGTGCATCAAAACTTAACTTAAATCCTTAGTCAGTACCCCTAAATACATATTAGATATACAAGATATATTATATCGCTATATCTTTTTTCTTTCTTCTTCTTCCCTTTAAGTAAATGCAACGAGGACCTTCACTTCTTCAAAACATCACATGCACGCACCGCGTCTGAGCTGCTATATTATTTAGATGACTTTTTCTTCCCAGCTTCTCGAGGGGCTTGAGGCCTCATTTTCTTCTCCCCCGTTTTCCCCTCCCGCTCTCCCGGCGAGAGTTACACAATCAGATCGACAATGGGCAGCTCCTTAACAGCTTCACTACTTGGATTTCAGCCGCTAACTCGGCAGAAATAATGGGCTGCGGGAAAAACTAAGGCCCGGGGCGGGGGGGGGGCTTGGGCTTGCGACGTGCCGGAGAGGCGCTTAAAAATTAGCATGGTGCAGCACAAAGAACTTCGTTTCCCCTACAGCTAAGACTTGAGGTTTTTTTTTTTTTTTTTACTTTGGCAGAGAAGCAGAAGGAGGTGCCTGGCTGTGGTGGGAGAAACTTTCCACACTTCTTTTATACAGTGATGCCAAACAGTCAGAGAAAGAAAGAACTGTGCACAGCCTGACGGAATACAGCAACACAGACTTTTTATTTATTTATTTATTTATTTATTTAAGTAACGTAACTAGATTTGCAGCATTTTTAGCTCTCCATACTCGTAATAAGCAACACTTCTCATAATTAATGTGTATCTTACTTACACTTAGCTGTGGAAATGTGAAAAACCCCATGATCTGACTGACGCCACAAACCCAACATGCTGGTTTTGCTGCTTAATCTCTGATCGCATATTTGATGGCACGAAACTGCACGAGGTGTTAAAGGATTCCTCCATTTAAACATTCACATACACAGTATTAAGTATCCACAATCTCGAACCTAAGCCTTGATTTGGTCCTATCTGGCACAAGTGAAAGTCAACTCGTCTTAAGAACCTACTTGAGTGGAGGGAAACAAACAGCTGTTGCAGGACATAAATAAAAGCCAGCTTTGCGAGTGTTACACCGGAAACCGGCACACAAAATAGTAACCTGCAAACCTAATTGATTATATACATCTTTTGTGCTTTTTTTTACTCTTTTACAGCCTAAACGGGTTCAGAAAATTGTCATTGTTGTAAAACAAACCAACCATGAAAGCACCGTTTCAACGGTTTATTTTGAGTAATTATTTTATTAGTTGTATATTAAAATAGTCTGCATGCAAGCTTTTTTACCCGGCACAGTCCGTAACGCTTAATAACATCGAATCAACCAGTACGAGCACAAAGATTCACTCGAGGTGGAAACTAAACATTTCAGCCGTCTTTCAAGCAGAACCAAAACCAAAGATATTATATTTAGGCCTGGGGTAGGTCGACGTGAGCAGGTATCGTCAAAAACCACGGGATCTCAAACCTTTTTGTTACCGTGTGACTACGGCTGGGCGATACGACAAAAAATAGATATCGTATCACCATACCCGACGACAGTTCTACAATATACAATGCACTTTACGATATACAAATTAGCTGACAAACTGTCCGCAAAACAGTAGTAATGTGAATCCTTTTTTTTTTTAAAACTGTAAACTTTCTTTCACGGTACTTTTCTTTAACGTCAACAAAGATTCTTTTTTTTTTTTAAACTGACATCAGATCAGTTTAAACGTTAAGCTTAATGTGTAACACTTAAAAAAGTAAAAAAAAAAAATAAAAAATAACTACATCACCGTACCAAACCAACGATATCTCACAAAACGTGGATCGTGTAATAATTGATCACGATATCAATATTATCTCCAGAAATTGACCAGCCCTACCAGTTATCGAGGTTTGTATTAAAACCTATTCGTCACAATGGTAAATATTATACCTTGGATAACGATAGGCTGGTTTTACACGCTTTCAGAGATTACCGGATATTGTTTGAAAGCTCAGACTCCCTGAATAGATCCACGGACGATGGATCTACACACGACAAGACATTTACAGAGGAGAAAGCAGGCCTTATCGAACCAGCAACGTTATATCGATGTAATACGTGCATGTGTGTTCACTTTGCACTGTATATGAAGTATATGCTAAGTGCACCTGTTAAGACTGCAATAAATAAAGAAGAGGGGAGAGACTGGCATGGGGGGGATTGGAGGAGAGACTGGCATGGGGGGGATTGGAGGAGAGACTGGCATGGGGGGGATTGGAGGAGAGTGGCATGGGGGGATTGGAGGAGAGACTGATGTGTGGGGGGGACTGGAGGAGAGACTGGCATGGGGGGATTGGAGGAGAGACTGGCATGGGGGGGATTGGAGGAGAGTGGCATGGGGGGATTGGGAGAAGACTGGCATAGGGGGATTGGAGGAGAGACTGGCATTGGGGGGATTGGAGGAGAGACTGGGATAGGGGGATTGGAGGAGAGACTGGCATGGGGGGATTGGAGGAGAGACTGGCATTGGGGGGATTGGAGGAGAGACTGACCATCAAGGACCCATAGATGGAGGGACCCACGAGCGAAAAGAGTGGAGATCCACGGAGTCTGGACTTGCACATGGCCCAGGAAAAAAAACCCTACCTATAAGAGGAAAATAATGTTTTGTCGATCATAAAAAACAAAAAAAAAAACAAAAAAAAACACGCAATGCCCTTTTTGCACATGAATGACTCATTTTGTTTGTTTGTTTCTGCACTTTTGTTTGGGACTGTTTCCCACATGGCCCTTAACCACTGAGATTTAACAGCAAAGAAACTCAATGCTGGGAGCGCGCGCGCTCAGAACAGAGGCGCACTCACACTAAACCAAAAAGTCCCTTTTAAAGATGCGGGTTTTAGTGCCAGCTCGTATTCAGAACTCAATCTACTGTACATCACCCTGTTTCCAGGACATCACAGACACTCTTTATCACAGTATAATGGTGTAAAAGGTAACGTGTTTGCTTACACTTGCGTGATCCAGGACGGGACTCTCTGAAGCTTGGACCCATTTGTAAGCCGGCTACAGTCCAGTAAAGTGCCCCTGCATGTACAGGGACTCGGACACGGCTCGAAACTCTCCATATTCCCGTGTAAAAGTTCAACTGCGGTGAAAAAAAGCAGAAGGGCGACATATTTCATAGCGACGAGCTCCTGCGCCGAAGACATTTTCCCAAAACTCTCCCCAAAAACACGCGTTCCTTCTTTTCTTACGTCACAAAAGTTCCGAACAAATACGTGGTTCGTCCTCCTGAGAAGCAAACTTGCTTTGTTTTGCTATCGAGAGATGAACACGTTAGTCCGACCGCTCCACTCCGTCCATCCTCGGGTGAAAAAAAAAATCACAAAACTTTTACTCCTGTGTGTTTTTTTTTTTTTTTCTTCTCCTGAAAACTGTAGCTGAAGCGCGTCGACCAACATTCCAGAGTCTGACGACGAGCGCGTTGATTGGCTGAGAGAAACAGGAAGTGTTCTGCGGAGCACTGTGGGTAATGTAGTGCGGGTTTCACAAGCAGAAATTGTAGTCGGCGTTAAACAATAAAACTAGATTTAAAAAAAAAAAAATTACAGCCTAGGCTTCTCCTTAGCGTTGGAAAGCGCATGACAACTATTTTCCTTTTCATTCATTCTATAATAATAATAATAATAACAACAAAAAGTCTTGACACTGGGAGTAACTGCTGTTGTTTAGTTTACAAAGGACAGGTCTGTTATTAACATTTGAAAGAACACATAATTATTTGACTATTGTCTCTGGGTTCCTGTGTGAAATGTGCATTTGAAATACATTTCCCTTTTTCCCTCAAAAGGTAATAGGGGTTTTTTTCTTCAGTTTTTGGCAATATTTGATCATATACAATCTGTTTAATTTGTGACTGCAAGAGGAACAACAATAGTGTAATTTTTCTTACTCCAATCCAAACGATCTGTGGTTTTTTTTAACCTGCTACTTTTAGAAGAAGAAGAAGTGTTTTATTTGTCAGATATACATTACAGCATTCGTTGCATATTGCAGCTTGTTAGGAAGTTGGGGTCAGAGCGCAGGGTCAGCCATAATACAGCACCCCTGGAGAAGAGAGGGTTAAGGGCCTTGCTCAAGGGCCAAACAGCCAGTGCGTTTACATCGACAACAATAATCCACTATTAACCCGGTTAAGACGATACTCTGATTAAGAAACTACCATGTAAACAGCAATTTTTGATTAACTTAATCCAATTAAGGTCATACTCGAAGTAAACACAAATGGAATTAAGATGTGTGGAGTACTCCTGTTTTAGTTGCATTATCGACGTGTATTACAGACATGTACACACCTTAATCACATTATTAACATCGTGTGGGAGTTTTCACCGCATTTTGCGACAATACACGATCACACACGGCAGTGCTCAACAGTTTTACGGCGAACAAGAAAGTTTGGCTGCGTCCCAAATCACGTACTTGCCTACTGTAGGCCTGTAGTGGGGAAAAATATGTGTATCTCGGCTACTATATAGACGGTAAATACGCAGTTTGGGACGCAGCCCACGGCTTCAAGCAGTTGTTTACTTGCATGTACAGCATAACAAATAATTAACCACACTTGAAGCGTTCATAAAAAATCTTAAATAAAAACACCCAAAACCGTATACGGTACCATAACGAAAACGAACTTTATGTTGATACGTGAAATTCTGGAGGGATGTCAGACAGCGTGGCGCGGTGACGTGACAACGTGTGCCGTTAATCGATCTATGTTCTATAACATGTAAAACGGGTACATGAGAGGAGTATTCTAAAAGCGACTCATGTAAACACTTTAATCACAATATTATCTTTCTCAGAGTAAGGTCAATAATTAGATTCCTGCTGTCCATGTAAACGTAGTCAGTGGCAGCTTGGGAGTGCTGGGGTTCGAACCCCCAACTTTCTGATCAATCACCCAAAGCCTTAACCGTTGAACCACCACTACTCCCCTCCTAGTCTGATCATGCAAATGAGAACTGGGCTGAAAATAGAAGCTTATTTGAATTTTTATTCTCACATAGTTTTGGAGGCTTTTAGATCCCGAATAGCAACCACTAACGTATACCAGTCGCTCCAGGAGTTAGCGATTGCAGAAATGGACCCAGAATCAAGGAAACTCTGGAATATTTGGAAGAGCATGCAATTTTCAAAAAATACCATCTTGATTTTGGGCCAAGACACATCATGTGACATCATTGCAATGCACGTTCAGCCAAAGCGACCATTTCACAAGTGTTGAACATGAGTACAGCTAAAAGGTCTCGTTTACCAATAAACATCAACGCAAAATACTGCAATTTCACCAGCTCAAGTAGTTTTCTGCAAAAAGACACAAACAACTCCACAAAGTTGCAGCAAAATCAAACATTTTTGGTTGCAACAATCACAAAAAAACTGCAAAATTCTGTATGGACTGGTATACTGTATACTCTGCACTGGCACCTAGGATGCAAAAGTTACCAATTCCCACAGTTTTTTAAGATTAAACAGACAAGATTATGAAATATTGTTTTTAAAAATGCAATTCAAAACAAAGAAAAATAAGGATAGGAAGAGTTTGAATGAAATGTTAAATTTTTTTTTCCAATATCCCACTGAAAAAGGTATATGCAAATGTCTGAACTGGTAGTTTTATTTATATAACTGAATAGATAGATCCCCGAATGTCCACGGATGATGGATCTATACACGACAAGACATTTACAGAGGAGAAAGCAGGCCTTATCGAACCAGCAATGTTATATCGATGTAATACGTGCATGTGTGTTCACTTTGCACTGTATATGAAGTATATGCTAAGTGCACCTGTTAAGACTGCAATAAATTAAGAAGAGGGTCACAGCATGGGGGTGGGACGATTGGGGGAGAGACTGACTATCAAGGACCCTTAGATGGAGGGACCCTCGAGAGAAAAGAGTGGAGATCCACAGAGTCTGGATTTGCACATGGCCCAGGAAAAAAATTCCCTAGCTATAAGAGGAAAAGAAAATGTTTTGTTGGTCTTCCAAAAAAAAAAAAAAAAAAGACTAACTTTGTTTGTTTGTTTCTGCACTTTTGTTTGGGACTGTTTCCCACATGGCCCTAAACCACTGAGATTTAATAGAAAAGAAACTTAATGCTGAGAGTGCGCGCGAGTATGGGCGTGAGCTCAGAACAGAGGCGCTCTCACACCAAACCAAAAAGTCCCCTTTTAAAATCGTGATCACTCATGAAAATGCGGGTTTTAGTGCCAGCTCGTATTCAGAACTCAATCTACTGTACATCACCCTGTTTCCAGGACATCACAGACACTCTTTATCACAGTATAATGGTGTAAAAGGTAACGTGTTTGCTTACACTTGCGTGATCCAGGACGGGACTCTCTGAAGCTTGGACCCATTTGTAAGCCGGCTACAGTCCAGTAAAGTGCCCCTGCATGTGCAGGGACTCGGACACGGCTCGAAACTCTCCATATTCCCGTGTAAGAGTTCAACTGCGGTGAAAAGAAGCAGAAGGGCGACATATTTCATAGCGACAAGCTCCTGCGCCGAAGACATTTTCCCAAAACTCTCCCCAAAAACACGCGTTCCTTCTTTTGTTACGTCACAAAGGTTCCAAATTCTGTTCCGAATTCTGTTCCAAACAAATATGTCGTTCGTCCTAACTACCAAACTTATTTTGTTTTCCTATCGAGAAATGAATCAGGAATGTCAAGATACCAAAAATCTAGCAGTCGGCTACCGATACCACCAAATGTACAATATACTCGATATCAAAGTCGATACCATGGTGTGGTATAAAAAAAAATAATAATAAAATAAAATTACATAACTCTCCTGGAGGACATCCGCACACACACACACCCCTTATACTCTGAATGCAAGCATTAGTTTAAATTCACTGATTTGGCAGCAGGCCAAAATTATTTATTAAAAGCATGAACATGTGGATAATTATTAGTGACATTAGGCGACATTTAGCTGACAGGACACGGGCTGAATGGCGATGCATGGTGGAACATTAGGAGGACGTTTAGAACGTTGCAATGCGTTAGCGTCGTTAACAAATAACTGGCTATTGCAAGCATTACATGGAGTCCCCCATCAGGTCTGGAAGTATCGCAACCTCTTTACACATGGTACCTTCGATTGATACCAATGCTACTGCAGAAAAACTAGTACATCATGTTTTAAGAATGTTGATACCGACTTGGTACCGAAGTATCGGTTCTCGTGACATCCCTAAAATGAATACGTTAGTCCATCCTCGTGTAAAAAAAATCCTTTGCTCCTGTGGTTTTTTTTCTTCTTCACTGTAGTGAAGCGCATCGACCAACATTCCAGAGTCTCACAACGACATTTCTCGTTGTTTGAAATCTCATGATTTCTGCTGCCAAATGATTGGCTGATTGGGTAATTGCATGAATGAATAGCAGTAACAAAAGTAGGTCAAGAGCTTCACTTAAAGTTCACATCAAAAGACTGGGGGGAAATGTGATCTCAATGTCTTTGACTGTGGTATGTTTGTTGGTACCAGATGAGCTGGTTTGAGTATTTCAGATACTGCTGATCTCCAGGGAATTTCACACAACAGTCTCTAGAGTTTGCACCGAATGCTGCGAAAAACAAACAAAAAAATACCATCCACATCAAACCTTGAGGTGAATGAGCTACAATAGCAGAAGACCACATCAGGTTTCACACCATCAGGTTTCAGCCAGGAACAGGAATCTGAAGCTATAGGCTCACACACACAAAAAAAACTGGATAGCTGAAGATTGGAAAAAGACCAAGAGGCAAGAACTACAAGCAATCGGAGCACCGGATTAAGTAAAAGGACAGTTTCTACCCTCAAGCCATCAGGTGGTACCATAATTCATTACAAACACTTCCGTGCACATCTCAATAATTGACTTGACTTGAAGGAAATTTGATACAATTACTATAAAATCTACATTGACGTTGTACATTGTGGACCAGTCATTTATTCAAAAGTATTGTGGTTTACCCAATAACATATAATTAAGATGAATTAAAATAATTTGTCTAATGACTTGTTTAGATTTTGGGCCACAGGACAGAATGGGAATAATCTAGAGCGGCTTTAGTTTGCTGCAGGGCCTCACAGGCTGAAGTGATCACTCAGACATGTGTAAGAGAGAGAAGTGGATGACAGTCTTCCCTGACATGCCAATTGATTTAATCCCTCTAGGATTTAGCCTGAGTTGAGGTTTGGGCGGGCGGATGTGTGCGTACTTGTTTGTGCATATATGCATGCGTTGGTTCACATGCCTGTGTGACATGGATCAGCCTTTTTCCCCCCTCATGATTGGTTGTTTCTCATATCGTGCTGACATAGAATCAGTACTTTTAAGGCTAAAAGGTTGGATCAGCCAACTTTTCTGAACATGATCCATAGTATAAAGGGGGGAAGAAAAAAACAAAAAAACAAGTGCATACTTGTTTGAAATACTGTAACGTAGATATCAACTTTATATAGCAGCACCACAGTATAGGCTCAAGTTCAATGTCGTCAATTTATAGCTGGGGATATATGAATGTACTTTGGATTTTAGCAAATAATAACAGAAAGTACAATGTTTTTGTCTATGAAGATACTTGCCCTCATTTCTTCATTTTATACACTTAACTTACATTTTTGATTTGTTTTTGAAAACTGTCTAACCAAACTTCCCTCGCAGCCTTCTCTGGAATCTCTAGAAAACCGAGCCCTCAAAAAGGCACTGCTAGGTATTTTGGAGTGCAGCCCAGGATCCAGGGCTACGAGTGGCCACATGCCAGTTATTATACTTAGAATAGCAATGTTAATAAAATAAAAAAATAAAAAAAAGTTCTCCCAGCATGCTTTGCACCAAGGAGTGTTCTGAGCCAGTAAAAATATAAGCTGTGGGGTGGTACTGACGGATGGGGGGATGGGGAGAAAGGAGGGGTATTCTTTGCAGGTGATGGCAGGCAGGCAGTGTTTACACTTAAATATTCACCCGAATGTGCGGTAGAAAGGCCCGTTCTGTGCTGCACAGAGCAGTGTGGTGTTGTGTCTACCCCACAGACATTCCACTAGCGGAGCCGTTGGCTCGAAACCTGCATGTTACTGGCCATATCGAGCTGAGGGGAGGTCTGAGATGACTAATGGACTCCTGTGCATTTTGGACTTGATGAAAGATATAATGACAATATCACACGTTTCATCTAATGAACTATGCCATGCTGTGCCTTGAGGGGTGGTGGGTGTACTTTACTACTATGATCGCAACATACAGTGCATTCATTTTAAGCCCTCATAACGTCTACCAAGTGCTTGTGGAGTATTTGATGTATTTAAAACGAATATTCCAGTGAAACATGGTTGCAATTCACATCCTACTTGACATGTCTAGCACCCGCACTGTACTTCAGCTCTCCATAACATGAAAACTACAGCTTTTTCTGGGGCTAAACACTCATAAACGGTTGTTGTTGATGGGTAGTGAAGGGTATGTAGAAGTGGTCTGTGTGTTATGTTGTGTGGCCCATCGCCCATAACAGGCCAGAACGCCCAAACAAAATACACTCTGTCTGCCTTGCTCAGTTCATAAAGAGGCCAGTGTCGGTGCAAATACTTGGTGGTTACGATTCACATACATCTTATAATTAATGAAATAACAAATTGACTGTCTGAATGGAGCTTTTTTCTCCCCGGTTTGATTCTCCAATTTCAGGGCCTGTCTCACACTGTCACGCCACTTATTCAAACTTAATCATGTTAATGACCCTAATAAAGAATATAATTATATGACTTAGCAAGATATAGTGATAGTAATATTTCTTCAGCATACCAAACTGAGATAAGGTTCATTAAGAGACTTTCGGTGGAGTTTCACCTTTCACAGGACAAATACCCAAAAAGCAAAGCGGCACAACTGCCCAGCTTTCGCTCTGATGATTGGTTATCTATCCAATCAACTTCTTAGCAGGACAATACATTACTGCTTTTAGTAGAAGTTAAATTACTGTGGTTAGATGCAACAAACAACAACAGACTGAGAAATGTATAATCTCTACTAAAACCTTTTCTTAAAATCAAAATGATGGGATCATTATATCAGATGGTATTGAGAGTTTGGTACTGATTGTATTCGCATACTCAAAATCAGTATAAAATCAGGATATTTACTGTTATACATATGCCTAAGTAACTATTATTCAAAGTAATTCTTAGAACCTTTAAACATATCAGCCTAAGAAAACCCAGTCACAAAAACCCATTTTTTTCTTTGTTTACATCAGTCATAATCAGCCCTAACAATAATGAATTGAAAAACAAACCAACCAAATTCTCATTGTAAACCACTGTAACCAAGAACTAGTAACTACTTTTACAATATTTCATATTTATCTCACTCTCTGAGGCTCATGTCAATGACTTCCCATTCATCAGCATTCTCTTCTAGTCCAACTCTGCCAATACTAATCCTTTTACAGGATTGTATAGAAAATGAAAACTGGTTGCATAGGTGTGCACACCCTTTTATAATTGGGGATGTGGCTGTGTTCAGAATGAACCAAGTTCTGGATGAAGCAAAGCAGCCCTAAAGCATGATGCTACCACCACCATGCTTCACCGTGGGTATAGTCTTCTTTTGGTTATGTTTTTTGGTTTTTTGCACCAAACATACCTTTTGGTATTATGGAATTATTATAACATTTTTGAATTAGTCTCATCAGACCATAACACATTTTGTCAGATGGTTTGAGGTGATTTAGTTGGGCTTGGCACATGTACCAGTACTTGTCAGATATTTTGCAGCTCCTTTAATGTTGCCGTAGGTCTCTTGGCAGCCTCCCTGGTAAGTTTTTGTCTTGTCCTTTTATACATTTTGGAGTTACATCCTGTTCTTGGTGAAGTCACTGCGACACTCCATTTTCTCTGTTTGTTATTGATGGCTTTTATGGTGTTCCATGGTGTAACTACTGTTTTGGAAATTCTTTTATAGCCCTCTTCGGATTGATATCATTCAACAAGTGATATATCATGCATGCTTTATCATCTCTTTGAAGACAATGGCTTCAGCAGTCAGATGAAACCTAGAAGATGTAAAGAAAATCCTAGAGAAACATCTTATCTTTATTTGAGGTTAATCGGAATAATTTAATTGCTAGATTTTAATACGTTGTAACTTCACATTGAGGGTGGAAAAAGTTCTAAGGATTTATCTTGGTTTAATTTTTTCTACATCACAGAAACCTGCCTTTTTAACAGGGCATTAAAAATGTGTAGACATTTTTCATATCCATTTTATCTATAGTGCACGAAAATGTGTAAAGTGATGTTCAATGACATCCTCCATGTCTACTACTTAAGCGATTTATCTTGACATCAAACATCATCGTTATAATTGATTATTCTATAACATGGCAATCAAAATGTTTTAAATGTTACAAGCAATGTTTTGAAGATACAACCAGATAAACCGGATAGCTTATACTTATATGGAAACTACACAGCCTCTTGATTTTAGAATGGGTGCTAAAACCTTTTTTTAGTTTTTTATTTTTTTAAAACAAAAACAGAGAACTGAGTTTTATATCACATTATATCCTCTCAGACATGAAAAACAAATCCTACATTATTATACAGAACAGTCATATAGATAATCACCCCATCGACCCTGGAAACAGCTGAACAATAGAACTTCTATATCTTATTTTCTTCACTTCTTTTACTTACCTTTCACTCCATTGTCTGGACTGTTTGCTTGTAGATTCCATTTAACAATCCTAATCCAATCCAAAAACACATCACCTACAGAACACAGTGGGATTAGTTACTGGGTTCTAGTGTGTTACATTTGAAATGGGGCTGAAATCTGGAGATTGTTGTCTGTTTCTTTGAGTGTCAGGTGTCTGTCTCATCACCATTAATCACAAAGCTGAAGGAATCTGTTCATCTTTCCCGCAACAAAGAAATATCTTGACAGTTTTTAGATATTTATTTTGATCTTAAAATTCAAAGAACAAATGTATTTCAAGTCTCGATGGGCCTGGACTTATTTAAGAATGAATCCACACCTTACCAAGCCAAAGACAGCATTCCAATTTGACCTTATGCATAATACTACTACTACTATTACTACTAATAGTAATAATGATAATAATAATAGTAAGAAAATTATATTTTATTGGAGTTCATACAGAATTTAGTAAATTACATTAAAAAGCAATCTTAGAAGTTTACTTAAGACTTAACAAAAATGTAAAGTTATTGTCCGATACCAGTCACAGAACCAACATTTGGACGCTGCACTGGCTTATCAAAAAATTCTTAGATAAAACCCGGAAGTAAAAATGTTTTAAAAGCAATTCTAAGCAAGGAAGTAGTACAGTGGTATTCCCATAAACCGATATATCACATAATTCAAAGGTATAACAAAAAATGTCAAATATCACCTGAGGATATCTTTCAGGACAAAATGCTGAAACATTAACCTCGTGAAGGCGTATGATAAAACCAGACAGAGATTAGAGTCCTCCCATTTTGGCAGGTGTTTCACACCACATAGATTTATCCTCATGTAGTTACGTTAAGATGGCTTACAGTCGATCTGCTGTGCTTCTTCAGAAGGGTGTAACTGTGTGTGTGTGTGGTTAATCTTTCCATGATTAGCTGTAAATACATACCCTCTTTTACTTTTTCAACAAATATGTACTGTAGGAATATAATCTAAAGAAGATATAGATGTCATGACAAGCATAACCAATGATTAGAGGGTACTGTGATGAAATCTCCGCTATAGTATTTATAAAGACTTGTTCAAGTTGAGGACATAGTTTTAAATGCCTTTAAACTTCTCAACTCTTAGTTCAAAAGAAGACATCTTATTTTGTAGCCTCCTGCAGAGGGTAATGGAGACAAACTTGTCTAGAAGACCAGCTGTTAAAACACTTGGCAGGGATCGGTCATGGGGCTAAACAGCAGGGGTTGTTTGGAGGTGTAAACACGCGTGGCTCTTCTCTATTATCATCTATTTGCTTTAGAAAGAATTCTACAACCTTACCGTAGGGTCATAGATTTGGAAATAGCATTATTGTTAAAGGATTAAACTTTGATAAGCTAACTTAGCCTTTTGACCTAAAAACCCCCACACAAAAACTAGCTTGAATAACTCACCTTTGAAGTCTCAAGGAACTCGGCTGTCAGACTATATACTGTCTCAGTCCAACACACACACACACACACACACACACACACATCAGAACCCTTCTTACATGATCAATTTCATGTTCTTGCAGTATCTCAAGGGATATCAGACTCAGGAACATTCTCTGTTGTCTGGATCAGATCATGGAATAACAGACATAGTTGTGATCCCCTGAAGATTCACTATGTGGACAGACGATGCTGATCCTAGATGATTTGCCTTCACTCATAGATCTCTCTGTCTCCATTTTGTTTAAGCTTGAATGTTGTGATTGGATCTCTTCATTTATTTCCTCGGGCAAAGCAGCTCCAGGAGCACTTACAGCTAAATGATGGATCATCCATCCAGCTGGCTGCCGATCCCTATGTGTCATTAACTTAAACAAGGACTTGCTGGTAAACTCTGCCGTACCTCTCTGAGCTACAATATGGTTTATGAGGTCTCTGACCACAAGTTAAACTTTTGGGGCCCGAAAAGAAGTGTAAAGTTACAGTTTCCAGACAGAACAATGATTCTGTGCCACACCGACCTGGACACTTTTACAAAGTACCTTCAAAAGAAATTGGTTACAATTTCGCCTTTCTTCCAAATGACGGATAAACTTTGTCATGTTGACAAATAACATGGTTGGATGTTTATGCCATTTCCAACGTTGTTTCTGTATCATTGACCTATTATTGCAAAGGTTTATTATACAACATTATGTAGTTAAATGCACTGAAATAGAATATTGAAGTGTGTGTGTTTGTGTGTGTGTGTGAGAGAGAGAGAGAGAGAGAGAGAGAGAGAGAGAGAGAGAGAGAATTTATAGCAATTCCTGACATGAGCTTTTGAATTATGAATTATTCCAAGATACATGTGCTGCATCTCACTGAATTCTCATCTGGTAGTGATCAAGGGAGGAGATCCAAAGCCATATTTGGACTGGTAATAAAGTGTCACACATCTACATATGTCTTTGGCATGCTTTTCACGTTTCATTTACAGCCATCTTCGAGCCATACCAATGATGATTAGGCAATCAATGACGATCATTAATAATCTCTTCACCACATGAATCTTTCTGGGTGTGTGAGTTATGTGACCAAGCGATCTATTTCATCCTTTCAGTGTTGTTTTATTTTCCAAAATAGCATCATTTCTGTTTCTTTGGTCTCTTTCCTGCAAATATTTCATACCTCTGGTCAACGATAATCCGCTGATTGATTGATTGATAGTTTATTGTATATATTTTACACCTGGCATATACAGTAGGTGTGTGTGTGTATATAGAGAGACCTTCTTTGTTTGAACAGCTGTAAATACTGGCTGAATTCTGAATCGAGCACGAGCATATAGGCTACTCTTATTATTTCAATCAAATAAACATAGAGCAGAAATAGTAAGAGTTGTACGATCGTATGTGATTTTGATTTCAGCCACTATTTTGCTTTCGTCTTCTCAGTCAGTACGTTTACATGGACAACGATAATCCGATATTAATCCGATTAAGACGATACTCTGATTAAGAAACTAGCATGTAAACAGCGATTATTGATGACCTTAATTCAACTAAAGTCATACTCGAAGTAAACACAAATTGAATTAAGACATGTGGAGAATTCCTGTTTTTAGTCGCATTATTGACGTGTATTACAGACATATACACACCTTAATCACATTATTAACGTCGTGTGGGAGTTTTCACGGCGGTTCGATTACCGGCCCAGGTGACTCCATGCCGAAGGGCAAGACACTGAACCCCAAGTTGCTCTTGCATGGCGGCTCTGCTACCATTGGTGTGTGAATGGGTGAATGAGACACAGTGTAAAACGCTTTGGATAAAAGCACTATATAAGTGTGCCATTTACCATTTAAGTGTGCCATTTACAAATAATTAAATGCACTATAAAATGAAAAATAAAACCCCTAACACTCTCTGGTCTCTATGGTAAGGTTTCAATGTATCACGTGACCGAGACCAGCGTCTTAACATGTGTCAAGAGTGAGTCGTAGAAGGATGTAACGGAGAGAATCCGCTCATTTTTCAGATCCAGATAATAAATAAAACAGAAATAATGTAAGTTATTTATTCTTTCTGTGCAGCCCGGTACCAAATGACCCACAGACCGGTGTCCTCTACTGCCAGGGAGTGAATTGGCACTTTCATTCAGCGCGTCGCCCGCGTTTAACATCTGGGTGTGAACACACTCAAAAAAATGCATCGAAAAATGGACCATTTAACACGCTGAAAAATACGTCCTGGTGTGAACCGGGCTTAATAGTGCATTTCCACTGGAAAATGCAGCAATGCTCAGTTAGGCAAATTACACACAGTCCTTCACTTTGTCACTATTTCCACCACCAAGTGAACCATGCCATATTCAAGTGCTGAATTTGATTACTCTTCTCGCCCAAGTACCAGCCGAGCCTATATATACAGTGGTGTGAAAAAGTGTTTGCCCCCTTCCTCATTTCCTGTTCCTTTGCATGTTTGTCACACTTAAGTGTTTCGGAACATCAAACCAATTTAAACAATAGTCAAGGACAACACAAGTAAACACAAAATGCAATTTGTAAATGAAGGTGTTTATTATTAAAGGTGAAAAAAAATCCAAACCATCATGGCCCTGTGTGAAAAAGTGATTGCCCCCCTTGTTAAAACATACTATAACTGTGGTTGTCCACACCTGAGATCAATTTCTCTAGCCACACCCAGGCCTGATTATTGCCACACCTGTTCACAATCAAGGCATCACTTAAATAGGAGCTGCTTGACACAGTAAGGTCCACCAGAAGATCCTTAAAAGCTACACATCATGCCGAGACCCAAAGAAATTCAGGAACAATTGAGAAAGAAAGTAATTGAGATCTATCAGTCTGGAAAGGGTTATAAAGCCATTTCCAAAGCTTTGGGAATCCAGCGAACCACAGTGAGAGCCATTATCCACAAATGGCGAAGACATGGAACAGTGGTGAACCTTCCCAGGAGTGGCCGGCCACCCAAAATTACCCCAAGAGCGCAGCGACGACTCATCCAAGAGGTCACAAAAGACCCCACAACAACATCCAAAGAACTGCAGGCCTCACTTGCCTCAGTTAAGGTCAGCGTTCATGCCTCCACCATCAGGAAAAGACTGGGCAAAAATGGCCTGCATGGCAGAGTTCCAAGGAGAAAACCACTGCTGAGCAAAAAGAACATCAAAGCTCGTCTCAATTTCTCCACAACACATCTTGATGATCCCCAAGACTTTTGAGACAACATTCTGTGGACCGATGAGACAAAAGTGGAACTCTTTGGAAGGTGTGTGTCCAAGTATATCTGGCGTAGAAGGAACACTGCATTTCATAAAAAGAACATTATACCAACAGTAAAATATGGTGGTGGTAGTGTGATGGTCTGGGGCTGTTTTGCTGCTTCAGGACCTGAAAGACTTGCCGTGATAAAAGGAACTATGAATTCTGCTGTCTACCAAGAGATCCTGAAGGAGAATGTCCGACCATCTGTTCGTGTACTCAAGCTGAAACGAACTTGGGTTCTGCAGCAGGACAATGATCCTAAACACACCAGCAAGTCCACCACCGAATGGCTGAAGAAAAACAAAATGAAGACTTTGGAGTGGCCTAGCCAAAGTCCTGACCTGAATCCTATTGAGATGTTGTGGTTTGACCTTAAAAAGGCCGTCCATGCTCGAAAACCCTCTAATGTAACTGAATTAGGACAATTCTGCAAAGATGAGTGGGCCAAAATTCCTCCAGGACGCTGTAAAAGCCTCATTGCACGTTATCGCAAACGCTTGGTTGCAGTTGTTGCTGCTAAGGGTGGCCCAACCAGTTATTAGGTTTAGGGGGCAATCACTTTTTCACACAGGGCCATGATGGTTTGGATTTTTTTTCACCTTTAATAATAAACACCTTCATTTACAAATTGCATTTTGTGTTTACTTGTGTTGTCCTTGACTATTGTTTAAATTGGTTTGATGTTCCGAAACACTTAAGTGTGACAAACATGCAAAGGAACAGGAAATGAGGAAGGGGGCAAACACTTTTTCACACCACTGTACACGTGTGGAGCTAAAAAATTATGGAGCCCATTGATTGGTGAGTATCAAGTTGACCAAAAATGACACCTTTGCAAGCTAAAAAAATCTTAAACATAGTAAAATATTTATTTCAATTCCTTTTATAAGATTAGATGAAAACCATTGCAAGATTATTGCACCTATTTAGACATTTATACCAATGTTATGCTTGAAATAGTCTTATTCTGTTCTATTCTGATTCTAGAAAAAAAAGCTAAATTATCTGCCAAAAGAATACGTCAATTTAAAGTTTGAGATAAAGAAAAAGAAAATGTATAGAATAGTTTTTGTAATCTTATAATAGGAAATACTGGATGGATTGGACTATATGACTGGCACCCTGTCCAGGGTGTACCCCGACTTGTGCCCGATGTTCCCTAGGATTGCCTCCAGGTTCCCCGCGACCCTGAAGAAGGAGTAAGCGGTAGAAGATGGATGGATTGGACTATATTCAAGATATTTGGAATTGGTTCTCTACTGGCACAAAAAGTAGTAGTAGGCTAGTGGAGTGAAGTTTCTCACTCTTTGCAAAAGTTATTTTTCTGATAGATTTATAACACAAGAAATGTTCATAATTGAAATTGTTTTATGTTTTGGAGTGGGCGCACAGAGGCTTAGTGGTTAGCATGTTCGCCTCACACTGCCAGGGTTCCATTCCCGTTTCTGCCCTGGGTGTAAATGGAGTTAGCATGTTCTCCCCGTGCTGCGGGGGTTTCCTCAAGGGTACTTCGGTTTCCTCCCTCAGTCCAAAGACATGCATGTCCGAAGTATCCATGGTGTATGAATGTGTATGTGATTTTGCCCTGCGATGGACTGGCACCCTGTCCAAGGTGTACCCTGCCTTGTGCCCCATGCTCCCTGGGATAGGCTCCAGGTTCCCCATTACCTTGAAGGATAAGCAGTATAGAAAATGGATGGATGGATAGATGTTTCCAATTCATTTGTATTTATCTACCACGATTTTCTCATAATTTTGTAGCTCGAGCTTCCACTTTTTACTAAAATTCACCTACTGAATAAAATCTTTTAGTTGGGGCGAATGTCATATTCATTTTGTTTGCGCCCTACATAGGACGTAACATAATTCCGCTGCCTTCACAAATAGCACAAAAAGACATTTGAGATTCAGCCCCAGTGTATTTGTGCTTTTTATTTTCTTTTTTTTTTTTTTAACATCCTCTGGAATGTTTGTATTTAAACTCCTCAAACTTAAATACTGTTTAAATTATTAATAAAGTTGGCTGAGTTTGGGAGTATGTGCAGCTATTAAGTGAAAAATAGTTCATCATTATTTTCATGAAACATTCTCACCTTGTGAGTCACACTTAAAATGACTCTATATAAGAGAAAACCACAGCTTAAGTTCAAACGAGAAATGCCTGGTTTGATTTCAGAATCATTTAATTAGATAGAAACATTTCACGTCAAGCAAGTCACCACCCAATAACCTTCTGCTTTCAGAGATAGAGTTGTGGTGGTGGGATGAGGAAGTGACACATGCATTCAGCTAGGAAACATATAGCTGTTGTTGAACAATGCTGTTCGGTGGAAAAACACTATCATTTTCTCAGGCTGTGAATTCGACAGACTGACGGTAAGTGGGGGAGGTTGAAGCTGCTTGACCCCTATTGAAAGCTGATTATCTCAAAGAAATCCTCCCCCTTCACCTCTATCAGACATCACAGCCCCACGCTTAACGTTTGTTTAAGTGTGAAAATGTTCTTGGTGTTGTTGGCAGGGTTTCCAGGTCTCTGACCTACCTACAAAATAAAAACCACACAAAAAGACCTGAAACTAGAACAAAAAGGTCATGCATTTGAATTCTTTTGCTCAATGTACGTATGTGTGAAAAAACACTTTTCTGATTTGTAGTCTTTTCAATACACCTCTTTATCATCACCTAAGCCTCTCCTAATCTTTGCAATATACTGTATCTTAGATCACAAAGGGGTCTGTACATCATAGATACACTGTCTACACTTACACTTTGTTTGCCATATCCTGTGTTTGTGAAAACTGATTTGATTTAACTGTGAAATGATCTGATTTCATTCCTAAATTGATTATTCGGTTTAGGATAAGAATTTGGTAGCTGCTGACTATTCTTTAACACGCAATCCTCCACTGCCACCAGTGTAATCCCCCATACCCCCCGACCCAATATAAAAACGCCACCTGCAGACTTGCTTCTTTCCACTCCTGGTATAGTCCACCAAATTAAACTGTTACCGCCTTCAGGTTGGGTGTACTAGGAAACCAGACTGTTGTTGGATTTTTACACTGTTTTACACTGAAACTACTTTAGAAGTTCTGAAACTACTAAAGGTCAAGAATAATTCTCTAAACAGGTTATTAACACACCCTCTCTAAACTCTCTGAAATGGCCAGTGGTGAGCAAAAAGAGTCATATTCGGCTGTATGGTTTTTCATTCTGTCAAAGTTTTAACAATGTGTTCTGTCTCTCTCTCTCTCTCTCTCTCTCTCTCTCTCTCTCTCTCTCTCTCTCTCTCTCTCTCTCTCTCTCTCTCTCTCTGTATGTTTGCACATGCATGCTTCAGGTGCTGTGGAAAAACACAGCTGCTGGATATGTCTTCTCCCACCCACCTTGTTTCAGGGCAAGTAAGGAAAGGTGTGTGTGTGTGTGTGTGTGCGCTTGCATGCATACATATTTAGATTATTAAATGTTTTATTAAATGTGCAATAGTGTCAAATTGTCTATAACAGCACACAGCCTATTGTTTACACAGTGTTATACCCTGAAAACGATTAAAAAAAAAATACTGTTTCCGTTGAGCAGTATCAAAATATTATTGTTATGCTTATTTTATTCTCTTCAGCTAAAAGAATTCAATTTATCTTAAAACACACAACACTGGAATGAATTCTAACAACACCAAAGCTGTGGACTAATAAATGAACACGAAACAAATAGCCTAATAACAGATCTTCATCAAACTGTTTGAATGTGTTGTGAATTAAGCAGTCTGTTATTACTTTATTAACAATTCACAGCTAGTTCACACTTGTTCTTTTCCATTTACACAGAAGAATAAACAGTGCTCTGATGATGTCTGTGAATGAGTCTTTATAATACTCGTTTCGCCTCATTTCATTTACAAAAACATCAGCCAATAACCAAGTCTCACTGGCTAAGTGGTAAAGACTGCCACCAAGTGGTGGCAATGAACTAAACAGTCAAACCGAGCTATTTAAATGTAATGCAAGCCATATATTTAAGATAGTATTTTATTATAGTGTTTTGTTACAATTATACACTAAAGAGTTTTACCACAAATGAATAATAATTATAACTATTACTATTACTGCTGCTGCTTCTACTATTAGTACTACTGCTACTGCTGCTGCATCTACTACTACTACTACTACTACTACTACTACTACTATTACTACTACTGCTGCTGCTGCTACTACTACTACTACTACTACTATTACTACTACTACTACTGCTGCTGCTACTACTACTACTAACAACTGCTTAGCTGCTGTTGCTGGTTGACGACAGCAACAGACTGCTGCTGCTTAGCAACGGTGCTGACTGCTGCTGCGCAACAGCAGCTGCTAAACTGCGCTGCTGCTCTGCTGCTACTGCTGCTGTGCGCAACAGGCAACGACGACGACGGGCAACAACTGCTGTTACTGCTGCTGACAGCTGCTGTTGTGACAACGGCAACAGCAACTGCATACTACTGCTGCTGCTGACGGCAGCAACAACGGCAGCGCTGCTGCTGCTGCTGCTGCTGCTGTTGCTGCTACGGCAACGCTTAACACTGCTGCTGCTGATGCTGTGCGGCAACAACAACATTGCAACAGCAGCAGCTGCTAGCGGTGGGAGCGACGGCGCAACAACAGCAACAGCAAACAACAACAACCGGGGCGGTGACGAGCAACGACGACGGACGACAACAACAGGCGGAACAACAACAGGACGGGCGGCGGCAACCAGCTGCTGGTTGGCAACAACGACCGATGGCGGCAACAGCAGACGACAGTGACACTGGTGTTGACGACAACAACAACAACAGCATTTCTTGGCAACGGCGTGACAGGCGGGGGGGGGGGGGAGGAGGGGGGGAGGGGGGGGGGACGACGGCAACAACAGTGACAACAACAACAACAACAACAGGCGACGACGTGGGGCTGACAACAACAACAGTGAGCTAACGTTGCCAGCTGACGACGACGACGACAACAACAACAACAGCAACAACAGCTGATGGACCAACGCTGACGTTGCAACACCACAGCAACACCAACGCTGTGAGACGAGACAACAACTTGGCTTAACAGCACGACGCGGCAACTGCTTGACGGGTGGCAACAGGCAACGACAGCTGGCTACTGTGACGGCAACAACAACAACGACGGGCAACAACCGGTATTTGCTCTTGACGGCGGCGTTTCACTGCTCTTCTTTCTTTCAGCGGCGGCCGCGCTGATGCTGCTGTTGTACAACAAGACGCAGGTTGGCACAGACAGCTGACGACGCTGCTGACGAACAGGTAACTGTGATGAACAGCGACAGCAGAAGCCGGCAACAAGACGACAGGCGGCCGGACAGGCAACAGGCGGGCTGGTTAAACTGGCAACGGACAGCGCGGCAGCTAACAACGAGGCCGGCGGAACTGCGCTTGTGACAACGCTGCTGGCAGATGTTGTAACAACGCCAACCCAGCTGTGCACGGCTCGTTGGCAACAAGAGTGGCTTATGCTTCGTGACTGTGACGGGAAGCCCAGCTCAATGTGTGTGTGACGGCGGGGCGGCAACACGCTGCTGCTGTGTTGGCGGGGGGGGGACGACAACAACACAATAACAACAACGGCAGCAGCGGCTGCTACTCTGCTGTTGCTGTTGTTGGTGAGCGCACCCTGGCTAAACGGACGCTACATGCTATTGTGCTGTTACTACAACATGCTGGCTTTTACGGCAACCCAAACGCATGCTGGCTTTAACAACAACAGCTACGACGACTTACACAGCAACTCTTTCGCTGCTGTTGGGGCTGCGACGACAGCCTGCTGTGCTAGGCGGCAGCGCAAGCATGCTGAGACAACCCAGGCAAACAACAACAACTGTGACATGGCGTTGATGCTGCTGGCTTGACGAAACAGCAGACAACTGTAGCTGGCTTGACAGCTGGCAGCATGACTAACTGGCAACAACCAACAACAGCTTAACAGTGAGACAGCTGTTAACAACTGAGCTTGAGGCAACAATTTAACTAACGACGACGGCAACAGCAACAACAGCTGTGACAGCCCACTGACGGAACCAGCAGCAGCAGACGGGCGGTGACGGCTGGGCCGTGCTGCAGCTATGGCGGGCGGAACAGCAACAACAACAGCGGCGGCAGCAACAACGCTCGCTGTTAGCTGCTTACTGACGACGGCGAACTCGCTGCTGGCGACGGCGTTTTGCTGTAACGGAACAACGCGTGCTGGCTAACAGCGGCGGCGCGTTGCTACTAGCTGTGACGGCCGCGTTACTGCAGTATTGTGACAGCGCAACAACAACAGCAACTGGCTTACGACGACGACGCTGATTGTGACTGTTGACAACGACGACGACGACAGCAACTGTTGAACAGACGACGGCAACAACAACAACTGACGACAGCGACAACAGCAACAACAACGGTGACGACGGGCAACCAACAACAACGCTGCTCGTTGACAGCTGGTGACGACAGCAGCAACAGCTGGGTTGCTGATGACAACGACGACGGCTGGCTGTGGGCGACGGCACAGACAACTACGGACGGGCGGAACAACAGGCAACTGACAAACAGCACGGGCGGCGGCGACTGAACGAGCACGACAGTCGACGGCGGGCAGGATTGCAACCAGCAACGTGACGGGCGGCCAGCAACAGCAAACAACGTGGGCTATGTTGTGGTTGGTTACGGGCGGGCGTGAACCAGCAACTGCTGAACAACTTACACACATGACAGCTGAACTGGCTGGCGGCGGGCGGGCGACAACTGGCTGTTGACAGCAACGACGGTGACGTGACAGCAACAGCAACAGCAACAGCAGGCGGAACAGCAGCTGGCAGCGACGACGGCGCAACAACAACAGCGGCGGCAACGGCGACAACAACAACGGCGTGACGACGGCAACAACTCGCTGCTGACTTTGATTTAACAACAACGACGACGACAGCAACAACAACTGCTGTTGTAGCAACTGACGACGACAACGACAGCAACACGGCTGTGACGACAACGACAACAGCAACAACAGTTGAGGACAGGCGACGGCTGATTGAACAGCTCGTTAACGACAACAACAACAGCAACGACGGACAACAACTTGACAACAGGCAACAGCGGGCGACAACAGCAACAACAGGCCTACGGCGATTAGCTGGCGGCGTTGGCAGCGTAACAGCAGCAACCAGCGACGGTGACAGTTGACAGCTGGGCAGCTGCGACGGACGGCAGCAACAGCCAGGCAGGCGGGCGCGCCAGCTATCTTCAGCGCGGACAGCAGGCACAACGGGCGGCTGGCTGCGGCTTAACAGCGCTGGAACGGCGTGACGTTCAACAACACAACAGTACGACGACGGAACAACAATAACAGCAAGACGGCAACAACAACAACAACAACAACGGCTACATTCTTTACTACAGGCAACACAACTTTTTCTTTAACAACTACGGTGACACGCTGGTGCTGCTTCATTGCGTGTTGACGACGCTTAACAGTTAACAACACACCAACAACTCTGTTGTACACAACAACGACGGATACGACAGCAACTGCTGGCTGCTGGTGGCAACAGCGGCGGCGGCGGCAACAACAACTATGTTGACAACCTGACACGACAGCTAACAACGCTAGCTTAACAACAGCGACGGACGGATCGGCAACAACAACAACAACAGCTGGGAACAGAACACGGTGACGGCAGCAACGACAACAACAGCAACAGGCGGCAACCGATGCAACAGCTGTAACAACAAGACGACGGCAGACAACTGCTTTGTGTGACGACAGGATACCCCAGCAACAACAACAGTGCGACGTTGGCTGCTGACGGTGACAGCAACGTATGACAACAACAGCAGCGGCATACGATGCTGCTGGCTGTGCTGTGACAACGACGAGCGGCAACAACAGCTGTGCAGGCTGACTGACGGCTAACGCTGACGACATACATGCTTTTTTTTTTTTAACGAGCGGGCGGCTGCTACCAGCAACAGCTTGTATTGTGGCAACGGCGACGGCTGCAGCAGCAACCGAGCAGCACATTGCAGCAACAGCGGTCTGGCGAACGGGCGACAACAACAACAGGCAACCGCTCGTTGTAACAGCGGCGGCGGCGACAACAACCGCTCTTGCTGCAACGACGACAACAACAGCAACAACAACTTTCTGTTGGCTATGACGACGACAACAACAACAACGCACATGCTGGTGACAACAACAGCTGTGAACCTTTGTGACGGCGGTGCTTAACAATTGCTGTACGACGGGCAGCAACAGCTGACACTACGGTGACAACAACTGTGACGACGACAGGCAGCTGACAACTGTGACGACGACAACTGGTTGCTGCTGCTGGCTATTGACATTGACGGGCAACAATTGTAACAGCGACGGGTTGTAACAACGACAGCGACAAACTGAACAGCAACAACAGCAGTGACGCAGCTGGGGCTAACAGCAACAACCGGCAGACGACAGCAACAACAGCAACAGGCGGCTACGGGCCGGCGACATTCGCTATTCAACAGCAACAGTTGAACAGCGTGACGGGCAGGGCAGCAACAACAACAACAGCTGTGTGCTGTGGCTGACGACGGACAGCAACAACAACACCGTCAACGGTGCTGTCAACAACGGCAACATTTGTGACGGCGGGCAACAACAACAACAACTGTGCTGCTGCTGGCGGCTGACGTGTGTGCACAACTGCTGCTAACAACAGCAACGACGGCGGAACAACAGCTGCTGCTGTGAACAACGCTGTGGCTGCTTGGCGACGACATCGGTCTGTGTTGGCTGACATTCTTTTCTTCATGGTGACGGCGAACAACAACAACAACGACGACGACGGAACAGACACTAACAACGGCGATAACTGCTGTGACGGCGGACAACTGGCTGTTGGCTGTGACAGCTGCTGGCTGTGTGACGTGACACGCTAGTTAACTCTTCTTGTGACAGGCAGACAACAGCAACTGACGACGGCAGACAACAGCAACAGCGGGCGACGGCTCGATTGACAACTGGTCAAACAACGACGGGCGATGTAACAACTGACTGACGGCGGAACAACAACAACAACAACAACAGCGTGACGGCTGATTGGCTTGGCTGTTGGCAACGGCGGTGAGCAACAGCAACAACAACTGTGAACGTGACGACAACTGATTGGCTGCTGTTCAAAACAGCGATGACTGACATTAGCAACAACAACAGCTGGCTGTTTGGCAACAACTGACGACGAACAACAGCAACAACTGCTGTGACGGCGGCGTTCAACAACTCACTCTTCTGCTGTAGCTAATTAACATGATTGTGCTGTTGTGTGGTGGCACTGTTGGCGCTGGTGCTATATGGCCAGCATGCTGCTACTGCTGTTGCTGCTATTGCCTAGCAACACTGCTGCTGCTATTGCTACTACTGTAGCCAGCAGCAACGGTTCTGCTTCTGCTACTGATGCTTCGCTATTACTGCTTTAGCAGCTGCTGATGGTTACTACGAAGCCGCTAAGACTGTAATTGCTATACTGCTGCCAGCAACAACGCTGCTGCTGCTGTTGCTGCTGTTGCTTTTGCAACGCTGCTGGCGCTGCTGCTGCTGCTGCTATGCTGCTGTTGCTGCTGCTGCTGGTATTGACACGCTGCTGCTGCTGGTACTGCTGTTGCTGCTGGCAACCTGCTGCTGCTGTTACTGCTGTTGCCTGCTGCTAGCAACGCTGCTGGCTCGCAGCTGCTGCTGCTGCTGCTGTTGCTGCTGTGCTGCTGCTGCTGGCAACAGCTTAGCTGCTGCTGTTGCTGCTAGCGCTGCTGCTGCTGCACAACGCAAACGACTGCTGACGCTACTAGCTGCTATTTGCTGCTGTTGCTGCTGGCTGCTGCGCGGCACTGCTGCTTCTTTGCTGCTGCTGCTGCTGCTGCTGCTGTAACGCACTGCGCAGCTGCTGCTGCTGCTGCTGCTGCTGGCAGCAGCAGCAGCTTCGCTAGCTCTGCTGCTGCTGTTGCTGCTGTTGCTGCTGCTGGCAGCAACACTGCTGCTCGCTGCTGGCTGTAACTGCTAGGCAAGGGGCACTGCTGCAGCAGCAACCGCTGCTGCCTCTGCACTGCTGCTGCTGCTGTTGTTGCTGCTGCTGTTGTACTGCTGCTGTTACTGCTGCTGCTGTTTGGCAGCTGCCGTCTGGCTGCTACGTGCTGTACTGCTGCTGCCAGCAGCGCTGCTGCTGCTGCTGCTGCTGGTGCTGCTGTTGCTGCTGCTGGCGCAGCAGCAGCAGCGCGACTGCTGCTGCTGCTACGCTGCTGTTTTGCTGCTGCTGCTGCCAGCAGCGGCAACCTTGCTACTGGCTATACTGCTGCTGCTGCTGCTGCTGTTGGTTGCTGCGCACGCAACGCTGCTGCGCTGCTGTTCGCTGCTGCTGCTGCAACAGCAGCAGCAGCTGCTGATGCTGCTAATGCTGCTGCTTAGCAGCAGCAACGGGGCTGCTGCTGCTGTGGATGCTGCTATTGCTATATGCTGCTTTTAACACTGGTTCATAACTGCTACTGGTGGCGCTATTGAGTGGTAGTGGTGGTGGTGTATATTGGTAGTGGTATAACAGCAACACAATAATACTATATTTACTACTTCGCTGCTGCTGCTATTAAGCTACTATGGAGGGGGGGCTGTGCTGCTGCTAGTCGCTGCTGCTGCTGCGCGGTTGGCAGCAGCTCGCTGCTGCTGCTGCTATTGGTGCTGCTGGCAGCTACGCTGCTGCTGCTGCTGCTATTGCTGCTGCTGCCAGCAGCGGCGCTTGCTGCTGATGCTGCTGTTGCTGCTACGCAGCAGCAGCTGCTGCTGCTGTTGCTGCTGTAACGGCGACTGCTGCTTCTGCTGTTGCCGCGGCAGCGGCAGCAGCGGGCTGCTGCTGCTGCTGCTGCTGCTGCTGTGTTGCTGTTGGCTGCTGCTGCTGGCAGCGGCCTGCAGGCTGCTGCTGTGCTGCTGCTGCTGCTGCTTAGCAGCAGCAGCAGCTTGCTGCTGCTACTGCTGCTGCTGCTGCTGCCAGCAGCAGCGGCTGCGACCGCTCTACTGCTGCTGCTGCTGTTGCGCTGTTGCTGCTGTTGCTGCTGCTACAGCAGCAGCAGCCGCTGCTGTAACTGCTGCTGGCTACGCAACTGCTGCTGCTGCTGCTGCCCGGCAGCACGCAGGCGGCAACATTGCTGCTGCTGCTGCTGATTGGCGCACCTTGCTGCGCTGGTTGCTGCTGCTGCTGTTGCTGCTGCTGCGTTGGCGGTGAAAACGGCTATAGCTGCTGCTGCTGCTGCTGTTGGTGCTGTAGCAGCAGCTGCTGCTGCTGTTGCGCTGCTGCTAGCAGCAGCAGCGAGCAGTGATGCTGCTGTTGCTGCTGTAACGGCGGCAGCGGCTTAGCTGCTGTGGATGCTGCTGTTGCTGCTGTTGCTGCTGCTGAGTACTGCTACTGCGCAGCAACACTGCTGCTGCTACTGCTGGTGCTGCTATTGCTGCTGCTGCTGCAACGGCAACAGCAGCTGCTCAGCTGCTGCTGCTGCTGCTGTTGGTGCTGCTTAGCAGCAGCTGCTGCTGCTGTTGTGCTGCTGCTGCTAGCAACGGCAGCTGTGTAGCTGCTATGGTGCTGCTGGCAGCACGCAACGGCTAGCTGCTATGGATGCTGCTGTTGCTGCTATTGCTGCTGCTAATGCTGCTGCTACTGCTCGGCAACGCTGCTGCTGCTGCTACTGCTATTGCTGCTACGCTAGCAGCGGCGCTTTGCTGCTGTGCTGCTAATTACTGCTGCTGCCGCTGCTGCTGCTGTTGCTACTGCTGGCGGGCTACGCACTCTGCTACTATTACCGCTGCTTAGCGGCAGCGGCAGCGACGTGCTGCTGCTGCTGCTGCTGCTGTTGCTGCTGCTTGCTCGCTGCTACTGTAGCGTTACAAGCTGCTGTAGCTGTGCTGCTGGCAGTACTGCTGCTGCGCAGCAGCAGCAGCAGCACGGACTGCTGCACTGCTGCTGTCTGCTACCCTGTTGCTGCTGGCAGCCAAAAAGCGGCTTGCTGCTGCTGCTGCTGCTGCTGCTGCTGCTATTGCTGCTGGCTCTGCTGCTGCTGCGGCAGCAGCAGCGCGACTGCTGCTGCTGCTGACTGCTGGCAACGGTGCAGCTGCTACGCTGCTTGCTGCTGCTATGCAAGGTGTGCTGTAGCGGCAGCTTCTGCTGGTGCTGCTGCTGCTGGTTGTGGCTAGTAGCTATGGCTGCTAATTGCTGCTATGGGGGTGCTGCCGCAACAACTGTTGCGCTGCTGCTGCTGGCAGCGGCGCAGCAGCTGATGCTTTGCTCGATTGCTGCTAGCAGCGGTACCGCAATGCTGCTATGCGTTTGCTGCCAGCAGCAGCAGCTGGCGTGCTGCTGCTGGGGCTGCTGCTGCTGCTGCTGTACCGCGGACGCTGCGCTGCTGTTGCTGCTAACAGCCGTTCCAATTGCTGCGACCGCTGCGTCTGCTAGCAGCAGCGACAACGCGTTGGCTGCTGCGGCTAATTGCTGCTGCTGTTTAGCAGCCGCAGCGTGTGGTGCTGTTGTAGCTGACCGGCACTGCTTAACGTGTGCTGCTGCGGGGCTGCTATAGCGGGGGCGCGGGCGTGCTGCTGCTTGCTGGCTGCTGCTGGTTAACGACACAGCGCTTGCTGGTGGCTGCTGTTGTACCAGCAGCTGTGGCAACAACGTTTTACGCTGGGTCTACTGCACACAGCAGCTGCTGCTGCTGCGGCAGCTGCTGCTCTCCGCAACGCGGCCTGCTACTGCGGCAGCAGCCTGTGCTTGGAGCGGGGTGTGCTGCTGCAACAACCGGCAACGCTGCTGCTGCCGCTGCTGCTGCTGACGGCAGCAACTGCTGCTGCTGACAGCAGCAGCGACTGCTGCTGCTGCTAACAACGACGACGCCAACAGCCGGCACACTGCTAGCCGCGTTACAACAGCTGTGGCTGCTGCTGGTTGCAACATTGCCATTGACGGCAACAGCAGCAACTGCTGCGTGACGCCATCAGCAGCAGCTGGTGCTGCTGTTGCGCTGCTGTGCTGTTTCGTTAAGCAGCTGCTGCTGACGCGGCTGCACTGCTGGCCGTGCAACAGCACGCACGCTGTTGGTGGGGGTGTGCAGCAGCTGCTACTGCTACTGCTATGTGCGTTATGTGCGTTGTGCTGTAGCTTAGCAGCAGCAGCGGCAGCGGCCGCTGCTGCTACTACTACTATTACTACTACTACTACTACTAGTATTACTAATACTGCTGCTGCTGCTACTACTACTATTACTACTATTACTGCTGCTGCTTCTACTTCTACTACTAATACTACTATTACTACTATTACTACTACTACTACTACTACTGCTGCGGGTACTACTTCTACTACGAATACTACTATTACTACAAGTGCATTGGAACAGCACAAAAAAGCAGAAGAGAAAAAGGCAAATTTGACATCATTTTACACAAAATTCCCCAAAATGGACTGGACAAAATCATTGGCACCCTATTAAAACTGTGATTAAATAATTTCATTTCAAGCATGTAATGTTCATTTAAACTCACCTGTGGCAAGTAACAGGTGCTGGCAATATAGAAATCAAAACTGAAGCCAGTTAGAGTGTATAAAAGTTGGCTCAACCTTTGTGTTGTGTGCCTGTGTGTGCCACACCAAGCATGGAGAAGAGAAAGAAGAGCCGAGAATTGTCTGAGGTCTTAAGAAGCAAAATTGTGGAAAAATATCAACAATCTCAAGGTTACAAGTCAATCTCCAGAGATCCTAAAGTTCCTTTGTCCACTGTGCACAATATAATCAAGAGGTTTATAACCCACGGAACTGTGGCAAATCTCCCTGGACGTGGACAGAAGAGAAAAATTGATGAAAGAATGCAACGCAGGATAGTTCGAATGGTGGATAAACAACCTCAGTCAACTTCCACACAAATTCAGACTGTCCTGCAGACTCAGGGTGCATCAGTGTCAGCTCGAACCATATGTCGTCATCTGAATGAGAAGAAGCTCTATGGCAGGACACCGAGGAGAACCCCACTTCTGACACAGAGGCATAAAAAAGCCAGACTGCAGTTTGCAAAAATGTACCTGAGTAAGCCTCAATCCTTCTGGGAGAACGTTTTGTGGACAGATGAGACTAAGGTAGAGCATTTTGGCAAAGCACGTCATTCTACTGTTTACAGAAAACAAAAAGAGGCCTACACAGTACCTACAGTCAAACATGGTGGAGGTTCAAGGATGTTTTGGGGTTGTTTTGCTGCCTCTGGCACTGGGTGCATTGAATGTGTGCAAGGAATGATGAAATCTGGAGACTATCAAAAGATTTTAGCCCATAATGTAGGGCCTGTGTCAGAGGTCATGGGTGTTTCAGCAGGACAATGACACGAAACATACCTCAAAAAGCACCCAGAAATGGTTGGAGACAAAGCGCTGGAGAATTCTGAAGTAGCCATCAATGAGTCCGGATCAAAATCCCATAGAACACCTATGGAGAGATCTCAAAATTGCTTTTGCGAGAAGGCACCCTTCAAATCTGAGAGACCTGGAGCAGTTTTCAAAAGAAGAGTGGTTCAAAATTCCAGTTGAGAGGTGTAGGAAGCTTGTTGATGGTTATAGGAAGCGATTGGTTTCAGTTATTTTCTCCAAAGGGTGTGCAACCAAATATTAAGTCGAGGGTGCCAACAATTTTGTCCAACCTAATTTTTGAGTTTTGTGTAAAATGATGTCTAATTTGCCTTTCTACTTCTGCTTTTTTGTGCTGTTCCAATGCACTTAAAGGTAACAAATATGTGTATACCAAAACATTTGTCATTGCAACACTTTTCTGGGAGAAATGGTGCATTTTCTGGAAAAGTTCCAGGGGTGGCAATAATTTCGTCCATGACTGTATGCCTCTTGGTTTAAACGTCATAAATTGTTCCTGTGAACACTGTCGAACCTTTCATTAAAAAATTTGGAGAGAAAAAAAAAGCTGAGACCACTTGGACTTAGAGGACGTGGATAACTGGCCAATTGACCAAATGGCTAATACTGCATTGGTCACGAGAGTCTTGGCAATTTTCTTTGAATACCAAAATGTCCTGAACTTACAGAAGTGTGTACCCACCAGATTAGCTGCTCTCTCATGAACATGGGATGGAACCATTAGGCAGCTAGTGCAGAGAATGATTTGTTCTAATTTGGATTACACATTCCCATCATGGATTCTAGAAAGAGCATCTGCTTTCACATTCTTAAAATCCAGGTGCGTAAGTCTGAGTGAACCCATCTTGCATGATGAGAATTAAGTCTCTTTGCAGATTTGACATATTCTATATTTTATGTTCAGTTCATATAAGAACTGTTCATTATTAACGGTGCTCTGTTTATACTTGGTGTTTATCTGAAGTGAACACTGAAAAGAGCACACAGTCAAGCTGATTTCTGTTTTGTGTAATGTTTCATTTTTGATGAGAGTGCAGTGCTAACACCATTGCTCCTTCCTCCCCAATGCCCTCCTACCAACCTGGGTATCATAGTAGTGCCAAAATCTGGGATTAGAGGTCGGATATGCTACCTTGGAGCACCTGCACCTCCCAGAGATAATTGCATCTTTTGCCAAAATGCATCATCTAGCCTACTATGACCAACGGCCAAACGACAATAATGCTTTAAGGCCCTTGTGACTGTGCTTGGCAAGGATCAACAGATGCTCTGGAACCTGGTGCAGTCAATTTTTGTCAATTTTATGTCACTCTTCATTGAGAAAATGCAACACATCTATCAAATTGCGAGGGGATCTTCTGTACGCAGCCCTCTTCAAGTCATTCCACAGGTTTTTGATAGGATTTAGATCTGGGCTTTGACTTAGTCATTCCAAAACTTTTATCTTTTTCTTCTGTAACCATTCGTTTGTTGACTTGGATTTGTGCTTTGGGTCGAAATTATTCATCACACTTCAGTACATAATAGAGTTATGTGCAGGTTATGTGCCAAAATAGATTGGTATTTGGAGCTAAAAACAATTCCCTCTATACTGACTAGAGCCCCAGTCCCAGCTGAAGAGAAGCAGCCCCATAGCATGATGCTGCCACCACCATGCTTCACCTTGTTCTTTGGGTGGCTTCGTTTTGAGCCAGTTTTATGCCCAAAAATTCTACTTTAGTTTGTCAGATCATAAGACATTTTATCACATGGTTTGGACTGAATTAGTTGGGAGTGGATGTTTTTCTTAGTGAGAAAGAGCTTCCATCTTTCCTTTTAGCCACCCAAACATGTGAAACAAATGGGCGATTGTTGTCACATGCATCGAGTGACCAGCACGTCCCAGATATTCCTTTAATGTAATGTAGGTCTCTTGTCTCCTTTACATCCTGTTGCTGTGGTTCACTGTGGTGCCCAATTTTCTGCACTTGATGATGGTCTTCACTGTGTTCCATGGTACATGTTATGTTTTGGAAATTCTTTTGTACCGCACTCCTACCCCAATACTTTCGACAATGAGATCGTGTGCATGTGGCAGCACAAAGCAGCCCCAATTGATGATGTTCTCCCATGCTTATTTTTTAAACAGAGTATTTAGTATTGACAAGAAGAAGTACAATGGTTTGTGTGTTATTAGTGCTTGTCTATTATTATGATCTGACTACATTTTATGAGTAATTGATGCAGTATTTCAGGTAATTCCAATATTTCAGGGTTCACAAACATTTACGTGCAACTCATGAGTGGCTATTCTAAAGCAAATCACAAACAAGGTAAATCTTAGGCTCTTAAACATGAACTATGATCTGAAGGCAAACACACAGCCCAGAGGGTACATACAACAACAAACGACAAAAGATACACAGAGACAATAAGACACACAGAATCCAGAACTTAAATATTGACACTAATTAGGTGAAACAGGAAACGGGTATGAGTGATGAGGACGGCATGTTACTTGGTCATGTGATGAGCTGGGGCTGATGGGTACTGTAATTTTGTGCTATACTCTGCACTATTATAACACACTGCACCTAACTTGGACTGATTAAGGCGTTATTGACTACGGTTTGGCAGAAGGACTAGAGTTAGCTCACAGCATATATTATAACCAGCATCTAGTTGCTAGAAGTGCTTATTACAGACAACCTCTTACAGTCCATGAGCACCTCCTCTTTAGTAAAGAAAGCACAACAGTACCCCTGAGAAAAAAGGGCCAACAAATGTACAGTATCTGACAAAAGTGAGTACACCCCTCACATTTGTGTAAATATTTGATGATATCTTTTCATGTGACTACACTGAAGAAATGACACTTTGCTACAATGTAAAGTAGTGAGTGTACAGCTTGTGTAACAGTGTCAATTTACTGTCCAATCAAAATAACTCAACACACAGCCATTAATGTCTAAACTGCTGGCAACAAAAGTGAGTACACCCCTAAGTAAAACTGTCCAAATTGGGCCCAAAGTGTTAATATTTTGTGTGGCCACCATTATTTTCCAGCACTGCCTTAACCCTCTTGGGTGTGGAGTTCACCAGAGCTTCACAGGTTGCCACTGAAGTCCTCTTCCACTCCTCCATGACGACATCACAGAGCACCTTCTGTTTGAGGATGACCCACAGATACTTAATAGGGTTTAGGTGTGGAGACATGCTTGGCCAGTCCATCACCTTCACACTCAGCTTCTTTAGCAAGGCAAAAGACGTTATCATGCTGGAATACTGCCCTGCGGGCCAGTCTCTGAAGGGAGGGGATCATGCTCTGCTTCAGTATATCACAGTACATGTTGGCGTTCATGGTTCCCTCAATGATCTGTAGTTCCCCAGTGCCATCAGCACTCATGCAGTCCCAGACCATGTCACTCCCACCACCATGCTTGACTGTAGGCAGGACACACTTTGTCTTTATACTCCTCACCTGGTTGCCGTCACACACGCTCGCCACCATCTGAACCAAATAAGTTTATCTCGGTCTCATCAGACCATCATTTTTATTTATTAAAATAAGCTAAAATAAAATAGCTTATTTGAATAAATATCAAAAAATCTAAAAGGTGTGCATCATACCTGACACCTAGACGAGCACTTTACAGTGGGTTATATATATATATATATGCCTGTAAGTCAGAGCCTTCAAATGCTATTGAAGTTAGAAAGGTGTTTAACAATGTCGGATGGAACTTTAGAGACGGTCCGTTCATTTCCGCCGATAACGAATATAACGTTCGCGAATATCGAACGTCAAACCAACGTTATGCCAGTCGTGCTATGTGTGTTTAGCTTCTGCTTTGCCTCTGTACACACACACACACACACACACACAGACAGAGACGCGCGCGCCACACGCCGCCCCTCTACGCTGCAGACGTCAGTGTCGCCCTCTGGCAAGAGAGACGCGTCCAAGCAGTGCGTAAAGCGACTGCAACGGCAGCAAGGTCAGTGAATGAGCAACAGACACAGGACGGACCCGTAACACCTCCCAAGGTAAACGGATATTTCATTTGGAAAAGCTTGGTGATGGGTCTCGGTGTGTGTTTATTACCACACACTGATCAGTTGTTTAGAAAAAATAAATAATAAATAAACAGAAGCCGGGAGGATGCCCCGGTATTCCGAGGTGTGAATGCAAGGCGCACAAAAGAGAAATGTGTGTGTGTGTGTGTGTGTGTGTGTGTGTGCGTTTACACTGACTTGTCCAGATATAATGATGACTTTACGAATCATTGGTTACATGTAGTCTCTTAAGGCACGAGCACATCAGCTGGTTTCATCCGGTTTATATCAGCGCCAAGCGCGCGCTGTCAACAGTGATGCAGAGAAGCACCGGACTGTTGCATCATTCTCATCCACCAATCATCTTTCAGCTTTCCCCCACGTGCGGTTTGCATATTGTATTATTTAATCTACACAAGTAGGCTAGTTGTCTACTCGTGATGTACTCTCTCTCTCTCTCTCTCTCTCTCTCTGTGTGCGTGTGTGTGTGTGTGTGTGTGTGTGTGTGTGAGAGAGAGAGAGCTATAAATATCAGGGATTTAATCAGGAGGGCTCTTGTAAGATGGTTTGGCAGGAGGAGAGAGTATGCTCCATTTGGGCCAGCTGGTGGACTTAATACCTGTGTGTGTGTGTGTGTGTGTGTGCGTCATGTGAGCTTGAGTGAGTGCTCACTCTATAGAGGTTATATATACACACACAACAGAAAATATTCATGAATAAGTAATGAATGAATGATTAGCAGTCTTTGGAACATGAGCATGATGTGAGATCAGAACTGGATGAGTTTACTGATGTCATGGCATAAATTTAGCTTTATTTTTGTATGGCACTCCTTGCTAAGATGATCAGGTGAATAATCATAATGATAATGAGTCTTTATTGATCACATATACATATACACAGTGAAATTCTTTTCTTCGCATACCCCAGCCTGTCGGGAAGTAGGGGTCAGAGCGCACGGGGTCAGCCATGATACGGAACCGCGTAGCAGAGAGAGGGTTAAAGGTCTTGCTCAAGGGCCCAACAGTGGCAGCTTGGCAGTGCTGGGGCTTGAACCCCTGACCTGCAGTAACCCAGAGCCTTAACCGCTACGCCAGTACTTCCTATGATGATGGTTCCAGGTCGATGTGTAGCGTGTGAAATGCTGTAAGCCGTAGTGGATTAGAGCACAGTCGGTTGCGTTCACTTTTCTTTCTCAAGCAATATTTTTAGATTCTAGGTTCTAGGCTAATGCCAGTATTTAAAACACAAACATGGTTTGTTTTGGAAGATGTGATGGATCATGAAAGAAAGGTTTATGGCAAAGGTGATGCTATTAATGTGACCCAGAGAGGCAAATAAAATCGACTCGTATTACTCTCATGTCCTGAAAAATAACACATTAAAAGTTTGCTTCTGTTCATTGGCCAGTGGCACTTGGGCATTCTAAAATAAATAAAATTTAAAAAAATAACATTTTTCCCTATACCAGTGTCCCAGTTTATACAATTATATGGCTATTCCCCTTACACAAGTATTCACAATATGTTTTAGTTCTTCAGAGGTTTGCTTACAAGTTGCCAAATACAATATAATACAATACCAAGCAATAGAATAGAAAATTCTAAAAAAAAATAATAGAAAACCACTCTCGGGTTGGGGGTTTGAATCCTCCCTCTGCATGTTCTCCACGTGCTTAGGCTGATTTGCATTTCCAGATTGTCTATATTGTGTAAATGTTTGTGTGTGTGATTGTGCCCTGCAGTTGGTTGGCATCCCCTCCAGGTTGTCCCCAGCCTCCAAGGTGATAGGCTCCAGCTCCTCTGTGACCTGTGTAGTTAAGCAGTACTAAAAATGGATGGATGGATATTATTCTTCGTGAAGGGGGGAGGGGGGGTCGTCCGGGTACTCCGGTTTCTTTCCCAAGCACAAAGACATGCATAGTAGGCTGATTGGCATCTCTAAATTGTCAGAAGTATGTGAATGTGTGTGCCCTGCGATAAGTTGGCACCCTGTCCAGGCTGTCCACTGCCTTGTGCCCTGAGTTACCTGGGATAACACAGAACCCTGTGTAGGATAAGCAGTACACAAAGTGGATATTTGGATTGATGGATGCAGCAGGTAGCATCATGGTCCAGGGGTTTGCTCATGAGGTCAGGTTAATGTCTGTGAAGTTTCGTTGAATGTTCTTTCCGTGCCCATGCTTGTGTCCCCAGTTCCAAAAACACCTCTCAAAAACATGCCAATTAGTTTTGGTTTTTATGTATGCTTTCTACTTAATATTATTTAATTTGGCAACATGACATCAGCTTCTTGTGTTAAGGATTTCTATAATTGGTCTAAATCTTGTGTGGGAAGCGTACAGAAGTTTAGTCTTCAACCGGTACATTAAAAGCATTGAAAAGACCTTTGACCTGGCCAGAAAAGCATAAAATGGCAGTTTATTGTTATAAGAGAATATACTATGAAAAGCAAATATACAATGAATATCCAAACCAGCAAAGCTGGATCCTAGGTCACTTCACCTAGTACTTACCCATGTGATATGACTTGTAATGAATGACTGTTTGCCCAACAGCTGAGGATTAGGGTGACCTCAGGATCACAGTCACATGCTGACTAAACGCTTAACACATTGCTTTTCGAAGAATTTATTAAGGAAAATGCATGCTTGGTCAGCCAATGGTCAGACAACTCACCTTTCTAATCGTGTGACATTTATAGGTTCAGTAACAGCTGCGGCTGTGTAGAGAGAATAGTTTAGCTACTTTTAATACTGGATTCTGATCTTCAGAATAAAACTTAATATAGAATATTTGCTTATGTACTACTGTACCTTTAGTTTTTTAATCGAATCTCAATAGCAGAAATACCATTCATTATGGTTTTTATGTTATCATGGCATAGTATTTGAAAATGACATGTTTAGTGTTTGTTTGTTATGTCATTCTGGTTGCTTTATTGTCATTATGCTAAATACACCTTTAGGCTGACTAAGTGAGCTGACTATCACCTAACTAACACTTGTACCAAGTTATGTAAACAGTCTGTTGGGTCTCATTGCATTATCTAGTGACATTGCTGCATAGAAATGTTGTAGATAACAATATTTTGATGTGATTCATGATATATTATGTGTATTGAGTATTTTGGTAGATGATATATAGTCAATTAGGGCGCATGGTGGCAGAGTGGTTAGCACATTTGCCTCACACCTCCGGGGTCCGGGGTTTGAGTCCCGCCGGGACCATGCGTGTGCGGGGTTTTCATGTTATTCCCGTGCTCTGGGTACTCCAGTTTCCTCCCCTAGTCCAAAGACATGCATGGTAGGCTGATTGGTGTGTCTAAATTGTCCATAGAGTGTGTATGTGATTATGGACTGGCACCCTGTCCAGGGTGTACCCCGCCTTGTGCCCGATGCTCCCTGGGATAGGCTCCAGGTTCCCCTGTGACCCTGAAGAAGGAGTAAGTGGTAGAAGATGGATGGATGGATATATAGTCAATTATAGGTGCAGGTATATAGCATATTTTACTGGATAACAATCACAGACCTGGAAACGGTCAGTGAAATAAATGGGAAATATGAAGTGCTTCAAAGCTTCCTCTGAAGCCCTCATGACTCACATTTATTCTAAAAGATATTTTAGAACAGTGGTGACTTGAGATATTAAGCAGAAATTGTTCAAATCCAGCATGGCATTATTGACCTAGAGAGAAAACGGGGTGAAGTTGTGGTTAATATTAAAACTGCAGCAAACAGCAAATCAGCCAGTTTGTAAAGCTATACCTTTAACGTTCAAGGTTATTGCTGAGGTTATTGTTAAGGAACACAAAAGGTAAAAAAAGAAAACCTACACTGGTCTGAAATTCTTGGTGGTTATATTAACAATACAGTGCCCTAAACTAATATTGGCACCCTTGGTAAATATGACCAGTGAAAAATTGTCTTTATTGTTTAACCTTTTGATCTTTTGTTTAAACAATTGCAAACACAAAATGGGTTTATATATATATATATATATATATATATATATATATATATATATATATATATATATATATATATATATATATATATATATATATATATATATATATATATATATATATATATATATATATATATATATATATATATATATATATATATATATATATATATATATATATATATATTCATTTTTGGTAAATATAGGTGTGCAACAATTATTGGCACCCCATGAATTCAAACGAGAAAAATATATTTGAAGTATATTCCCATTGATATTTTGCATTTTTTTTTATACACCTGGGTGACTAGGAACAGGAAATTGTTCAACTATGACTTCCTGTTTCACAGTGGTATAAATATGAGGTAACACATTCATAACAATGGGTAAGACCAAGGAATATAACTGTGATGTGCGGCAAAAGGTTGTTGAGCTTCAAAAAATGGGAAGTGGCTATAAGAAAACAGCACAAGCGTTGAAAACCCATTTCCACCATCAGGGTAATAATTAAGAAGTTCCAGTCAACTGGAAATATTATGAATCAACCTGGAATTAGATGTGTGTCTATATCGTCTTAAAGCACTGTGAAGAGGATGGTTCGAGTGGCCAAAACATCTCCAAGGATCACAGCTGGAGAACTGCAGAAGATAGTTGCGTCTTGGGGTCAGAAAGTCTCCGATAAAGAAAAAGTCACCTACATCACCACAAGTTGTCTGTAAGGGTTTCAAGAAAAAAAAGCCTCTACTCTCATCTAAAAACAAAAACAAACTCCAGCATCTTCAGTTAGCCGGACACTACTGGAACTTCAAATGGGATTGGGTTCTATGGTCAGATGAAACCAAAATAGAACTTTTTGGCAATAAAAACCAGAGGTGGTTTTTGGCGCACACAGAGAGATAGCCATATGGAAAGTACCCGCGTGTAAAAGTACCTCATGCCCACGGTTAAATATGGTGGTGGATCTTTAATGTTTTGGGGCTGTTTTTCTGCCAGAGGACCATGAGAGCTGAGAATTTTTCTGAATTTTTTTAGCAAAAGATGAAAAGGTTTCAATGACAATAATGACAAATTTTCACAGTCTTATTTGCTCATATTTATCAAGGGTGCCAATATTAGTGGCAGACACTGTATACCAATGGGTGGGCAATCTTATCCAGAAAGGGCCAGTGTGGGTGCAGGTTTTCATTCCAACCAAGCAGAAGCCACACCTGATTCTATTGAAAGCCAAGATCAACTGATGAAACAGGTGGAATCAGATGTGCCTCCTGCTTGGTTGGAA
This sequence comes from Ameiurus melas, assembly GCA_012411365.1. Taxonomy (NCBI): domain Eukaryota; kingdom Metazoa; phylum Chordata; class Actinopteri; order Siluriformes; family Ictaluridae; genus Ameiurus; species Ameiurus melas. The sequence goes on along the minus strand of CM022766.1, from coordinate 7,430,346 downwards.
TGAAAACCTGCACCCACACCGGCCCTTTCCAGATAAGATTGCCCACCCCTGCTGTATACTGTAGTTTCTATATTTTAAGCTCATAAGCAGCAGATTACAACCCCAGGATATATATGTGTTGATCTGGGAAAACCTGCCAGATGTCATTGTGACTGAATTCTGGGAAACAGTCCAAAATGACAAAAAAAATTCTGCCTATTACATATTTTATGTATGTTTTGGATTATTGTCCTGCTGGAAGATCAAACCACTGTCTATTTTAAGCTTTCTGGCAGAGGCAGTCAGGATTTCATTTAATATCTTGATATTTGATGAGTTCATGATGCCTTGTAGCCTAACAAAATGTCCAGGTCCTCTGGCAGAAGAACAGCCACAAAACATTAAAGAGCCTCCATCATATTTAACCGTGGGCATGAGGTACTTTCCATATGGCTACCTCACTGTGTGTGCCAAATCCACCTGTGGTGTTTATTGCCAAAAAGCTCTATTCTGTTATTTTATCTATTATAATTTCCTGTTGCTAGTGACCCAGGTGTACTAAAAATGTTTTGAATATCAATGGGAATATACGTCAAATATACGTTTTCTCATTTGAATTCATAGGGACATCAATAATTGTTGCACACCTATATTAAACAAAATAAAATTTTATATATATATATATATATATATATATATATATATATATATATATATATATATATAGTATGGGGGGTTTGGGGAATTGTTTGACATCTATGAGAGCTCTCTGCAAAAGATGACTTGCTTCATGTATGTAGTGATTTTTCTATTTCACTCTAGGCAGAAAGTAATGAAATCACAAGACTGGTGAGATGCAAGATTGGCTTCACTTTAGTTAGTAAAAGAAACAATCATAAAGCGTGTCAATGTTTTATAGTTAAAACAACCAAAATAATTTTTTAGAAATGTTATGTTTATAAATGTGATTTAAATGTAGATTTTCCCCTAAAGATTTCGTTTAGTTCTCCTGCTGTTTGTTTTGAATCTTTATAAACCACTTCAACAGTATTTTCAATTATTTTTCATGCACTTTTTGATATAGTGTCTTTGTGACTGTCATTTTACTGTTGATGGTCTCCATAAACTCTTTGGTATCTTTTTCTATATCTAGTATCTGTGATAGATCACTGTTGTTTTATATTCATTTTGAAGGGAGAAGATTCATGGGGCCCTGCTATTCAGCAAATGTTAATCTCATGTTAATGATTTGATATCATTCATGCATTTTAAATTCTGTTGAAATACTTATAACCTCTTTCGTGTGACCAATTAATTTTTTTTTAAATGTTGGCAACATGCTAAGTGGCCCATTTTGCTTTACAAAGTTATTATTGCACATAGTGGTCTAAATGGGAACTGCAAGAAGCACTAATTGAGGCCCACTGGGGAAGGAATCATGCTGCTCCATGCTCGCTCAATGAACATTTTCAGCAATGGACATGAGAAGGGTTAATGATAGGGATGCCAGGGTCATGCCTTTTTTTTAGTTTATTTTTTACACCAAATTGGACTAATTTAAATATATTCTGCAGGCCCCAAGATCTTGTTTTATCGCAAACAAAATCTAATACATTTCTGCAAACAAAGGCAAGTGTAAGTGCAGCGTGTGTCTGTTGTACTGAATCATTTCTATTTTACTGAAAATTGCAAATTGGAGAGGGGAGATTATGGAATGAATACTGTCTGTACATTAGAAATGCATGTGCACCACCGTGGATTTGTTTCCCATACAAATTCTGAGAAAAAGAAGAATAACCCACCTTTTCCAATGCTAAAGCTTTTTTGTGTTTTTTGAGATGTAGTTGGGCTGGACATCTGAAATAGTACACTATATAATAGAACACTAGCCGTCTGAATATGTTCATCCATCCATCCATTTTCTGTACCACTTATCCTAAACAGGGTCATGGGGTTATCCCAGGGGACTCAGGACACAAGGTGGGGGACACTCTGGAAGGGGTGTCAACCAATCACAAAGCACACACACTCACACATCCATTCACAATCAGCCTACAGTCTTTGGACTGGGAGGAAACTGGAGTATCTAGAGGAACATACCCCTGGGTATGAAGCACGAGGAAATGCTATCTATGTGCACTCAGGCCAGAGGTGGCAATCAAACCTCCAACCCTGGAGGTGGGAGGCAAACATGCTAACCACTTAGTCACCATGCCCAGCCTGCAAGATTACCGGGAATCATCTGCACTCCAGAACACAATGGATGACACACATTATAGATTATATGGTTACACAACCATGTTATAACCTTTAAAAGCAGATCTCCAGAAGCTTTCAAATGACTGTGCTCCTGCGATCTACAGTGCCTGAGAAAGAGGCCATGCAACTCAGGCATTTTAGTCGACTTTGGAGCTCTATTTCCAGTTAAAATGATGCCTCAGGTGCTGCTACAGACCTCATTATGTTTCAATCAGTTCTTTTCCCTGGGAGAATTTAATTTAATCAAAGTGCAAAGCTGTATTGTGAATCGAATGGAATCATGACCGGAGTGTTTTGTTACACCTCTATGTCATATCGAGTGTGATAGCATCTGAACTTAATTTAATGTGAGGCTATGTCATTATTAATGTTGCCCTTCCCCACCAAAATCTATGGTCATTACTCGCTGCTGCTTTTACTATATCCACTATCTGTACGGAAGTACACTGCAGTTAATTTCCCGGATTATTCCTCAGCTTAAAATGCTAATGTTTAAAAGTATGTCGGTCTTGATTTAAAAACCCGTGATACAGGAAGCATGCTTGTACAGTCGGTGGCTGTTCAACAACCTTGGTGCATACGCTATATAGGCACGGTCACCCTTATCCTTCAGCTGAGATTGTGAAATCGCCAACAGAAAGTTAAACAAACAGGATCGTGTTTTCAAGACCTGCAGTGATTGTGTTCAAGCTAGACGGATCAACCAAAACATTAAAACCATTGACAGGTCAAGTGAATAACATTGATTATCTCATTACATTGGCACTTATTGGATCTCAGTCCGATCGAGCATCTGTGGGATGTGCTGGACAAATATGTCTGATCCATGAAGGATCTGCTGATAATGTCTTGGTGCCAGATACTTGGTGCACACCTTTAGAGGTCTTGTGGACTTTTTAAACTTTTTTTTTTTTTTTTTTGGGTAAAACTCTCACAGCTCGTCTGGGCTTCATTAGAAATGTGTGAAGCAGAGGCAACTATATGCACACTGTTCATTCATTAAAAATGTATGACGCACTATCCACTAAATAGGTTCAGGCACTATTCCAATCTCCATGTTGTATTTGACCTTGATGGATGATAGCCACTATATACACACACAAAAGAGCTCTTGGTCACCCATTTCACACAATAGGTTACACAATAGGTAATTAGCTGTCTGTCACTTTTCCTTAATGCTTCTTGTATACACAGGTATGAGCACACTTTCCTCTCTATCACAGGTTATTGCATTACTATCCCGCTATGTACTTATGTAATGCGTCGTCATGTCAACTCCTTGCTTATTGTTTAATCTTCAGGTTTGAACGATTTCTTCAGTTGGGAGTATCAGGTAACAAGATCAGCCACTTGAGGTTTATTCAACACACTGACTGCAATCACAATTAGTCATGTGTGTTGGACTACAATTGGCCCAGGTTTGTAGCCATAGAGACTGGCTGCAATGTGATTTATTCCTTTAAAGCGGGGCTTATCGTTCACTTGATATGACAGTCATCTCAATGGGTGTTAAGAAACATGTCATGTTCATTTATGACTCTGTTTGAGGTACAGGTACAAGTCCTGGTTGAACAGATGCCATTGCATGCAGCAGGCCAGAGCTTTCCAAGCATCTTTCACACAACAGGATGTATCACTGTTTTTCAATAATGTGTAATTATGACTCGCTTGATTAGTAGTTCTGTAAATTTATACAGACATTCTGGAAACTGTTCATGAAAACCAACAGATTATGAACATGGGAACGTCACATTGTATGGATGCATAGCCAGGGAGTCCGACTGTTTAAAGCATGCTGTAAACTTTACACTGACAATGAATGTTTGTTGTAGAATGTTGTAAAAACTTTGAATGATACATGCATACAAACATACAGACAGTATCTCACAAAAGTGAGTACACCCCTCACATTTTTGTAAATATCTGATAATATCTTTTCATGTGACAACACTGAAGAAATGACACTTTGCTACAATGTAAAGTAGTGAGTGTACAGCTTGTGTAACAGTGTCAATTTACTGTCCTCTCAAAATAACTCAACACACAGACATTAATGTCTAAACCACTGGCAATAAAAGAGTACACCACTAAGTGAAAATGTCCAAATTGGGCCCAAAGTGTCAATATTTTGTGTGGCCACCATTATTTTCCAGCACTGCCTTAACCCTCTTGGGTATGGAGTTCACCAGAGCTTCACAGGTTACCACTGGAGTCCTCTTCCACTCCTCCATGATGACATCACGGAGCTGGTGGATGTTAGAGACCTTGTGCTCCTCCACCCTCCGTTTGAGGATGACCCACAGATGCTCAATAGGGTTTAGTCTATCACCTTCACCCTCAGCTTCTTTAGCAAGGCAGTGCTCATCTTGGAGGTGTGTTTGGAGTCATGCTGGAATACTGCCCCGCAGCCCAGTCTCCGAAGGGAGGGGATCATGCTCTGCTTCAGTATATTCTGCTTCCCTCAATCATTGAGGGAACCATGAACACCGACATCATATTGAGTATCTGTGGGGCATCCTCATCTTCAAATGTGAGGGGTGTACTCACTTTTCTGAGATACTGTACATATGTGCACAATCTATGGTATTTTTGTGGCTTGGCGGTTAAGGCTCTGGGTTACTGATCAAAAGGTGACGGGTTCAAGCCCCAGCACTGCCAAGCTGCCACTGTTGGGCCCTTTGTTCCAGGGGTGCTGTATCATGGCTGACCCTGCGCTCTGACCCCAGCTTCCTGACAGGCTCGGGTATGCGAAGAAAAGAATTTCACTGTGCTCTACCGTACATGTGACCAATAAAGACTCATTATATTTATATAATGCCTGACAGAGCATTTCATTGCAAATATTACATGACCAGTCCATACAGGATTTCACAGTTTTCTTTGTGATTGTTGCAGCCAAAATTTTTTTATTTGCTGCGGCTTATTTCAAAATGTGCGATGTAACTTGCACCGTTTTTATGTGCTTTATTTTTTGTGGAACACCACATGAATTGGAAAAATTGCAATCGCACGAAATTGTTTTGCGCGGTCTTTCGCAGTGATGTTGGTAATTGAGACCTTTTAGCTGTAATCATGTTTGACGCATATGAATCGAAGAGGGTTTTGGCTGAATGTGCGTTGTGATGATGTCACACGACGCGTCTCGGCCCAAATCTGCAGAGAATCTGCTTTAATTTTGTAAAATGGCAAGCTCCTCAGAATATTACAGAGTTTGCTTGATTTCGTGTTCGTTTCTGAAATCCTGGATGGACTGCATGACAGAATGCTACATTGAGTCACTGTTTTACAGAGACATACAGCTGGCAACATTTGCAGAGTGTGAGAATATTATTGGAACAAAAAGTGAGATACATTGTGACAGATAAACAACTCTACCATAATAGATGCATTCACCCTTTTCCTGTAATTCCCTCTCTGTAGAATCAGTTCTTGGTTAGACATATTGTGACTGAGATAATACTGATAACTGCTAAGCTACAGTTAGGAAAGTTGTGGCGAAAATGACAGCAAGTACACAACCTGAGATAATGTTTAGTGCCATGAAATGTCTTGGAACATTTCAGAGATTGATTAACCGAATGAGGGTCAATTCTTGAATGAATGATTCTGAATGACACACAATCCTGGCACACAATACTACTACTCTAGATGAAATGCTATCATTTGGATTAGTTTTTATTTATTTCGATGTCTATTTGTTTACTGTTGAACATATGGAGTTTCCAATTAATAAAAAAACAACAACCATAAAGCAGTTCCATAAACCTCTTTGTTTTACTAGATGTGTTCAACTTACAGTATGTTTTGCCTTCTTACCAAGCCAACAGGATGTTCCTGGACACCGAGTCTCAATGTTTATTCTTCCACCACTAGGTGGTTATGTCTTTTGCCCAACTGGATAGAAATAATAAAATAGTAAAACTAGAGATTTCAAACTGTTTTATGACAGATTTCTTATCAAAATGCTTCTAGCAGACATTTTTATGCTTATAATTACCAGTGAATATGGATCGTTATTGCAGAGTGACCTTAGCACACTTTTAATAAAAGTGTGATACACTGTACAACCAAAAGTATGTGGACACCTGGTTATTGAGCATCCCTTTTCAAAACCATGGGTATTTATATTGAGTTGTTCCACCTTTGCTGCTATAACAGCCTCCACTCTTATGAGAAGGCTTTCCACTTTGGACAGTGGACTCATTCAGCTATAAGAGTACAAGAGATTGGCCACTGCTGTTGGGTGAGGAGATCTGGGGTGCAGTCAGTGTTGCGGTTCATACCAAAGGTGTTCGGTGGGGATGAGGTCAGGGCTCTGTGCAGGACACTCGATTTCTTCCACTCCAGCCTTGGCAAACCAGGTCTTCACGGAGTTCACATTGTGCACAGGAAAATTTGATGCTGGAACAGGTTTGGTCCTTTTAGAGCCAGGGAAAGGACATCGTAATGCGACAGCATACAAAGACATTCTATTTCTGGCAACAGTTTGAGGAAGAACCATATACAGTGGTGTGAAAAAGTGTTTGCCCCCTTCCTCATTTCCTGTTCCTTTGCATGTTTGTCACACTTAAGTGTTTCGGAACATCAAACCAATTTAAACAATAGTCAAGGACAACACAAGTAAACACAAAATGCAATTTGTAAATGAAGGTGTTTATTATTAAAGGTGAAAAAAAATCCAAACCATCATGGCCCTGTGTGAAAAAGTGATTGCCCCCCTTGTTAAAACATACTATAACTGTGGTTGTCCACACCTGAGTTCAATTTCTCTAGCCACACCCAGGCCTGATTATTGCCACACCTGTTCACAATCAAGGCATCACTTAAATAGGAGCTGCTTGACACAGTAAGGTCCACCAGAAGATCCTTAAAAGCTACACATCATGCCGAGACCCAAAGAAATTCAGGAACAATTGAGAAAGAAAGTAATTGAGATCTATCAGTCTGGAAAGGGTTATAAAGCCATTTCCAAAGCTTTGGGAATCCAGCGAACCACAGTGAGAGCCATTATCCACAAATGGCGAAGACATGGAACAGTGGTGAACCTTCCCAGGAGTGGCCGCCCAAAATTACCCCAAGAGCGCAGCGACGACTCACCCAAGAGGTCACAAAAGACCCCACAACAGGTCCAAAGAACTGCAGGCCTCACTTGCCTCAGTTAAGGTCAGCGTTCATGCCTCCACCATCAGGAAAAGACTGGGCAAAAATGGCCTGCATGGCAGAGTTCCGAAGGAGAAAACCACTGCTGAGCAAAAAAACATCAAAGCTCGTCTCAATTTCTCCACAACACATCTTGATGATCCCCAAGACTTTTGGGACAACATTCTGTGGACCGATGAGACAAAAGTGGAACTCTTTGGAAGGTGTGTGTCCAAGTATATCTGGCGTGAAGGAACACTGCATTTCATAAAAAGAACATCATACCAACAGTAAAATATGGTGGTGGTAGTGTATGGTCGGGGGGCTGGTTTTGCTGCTTCAGGACCTGGAAGACTTGCCGTGATAAAAGGAACTATGAATTCTGCTGTCTACCAAGAGATCCTGCAGGAGAATGTCCGACCATCTGTTTGTGTACTCAAGCTGAAACGAATTTGGGTTCTGCAGCAGGACAATGATCCTAAACACACCAGCAAGTCCACCACCGAATGGCTGAAGAAAAACAAAATGAAGACTTTGGAGTGGCCTAGCCAAAGTCCTGACCTGAATCCTATTGAGATGTTGTGGTATGACCTTAAAAAGGCCGTTCATGCTCGAAAACCCTCTAATGTAACTGAATTAGGACAATTCTGCAAAGATGAGTGAGCCAAAATTCCTCCAGGACGCTGTAAAAGCCTCATTGCACGTTATCGCAAACACTTGGTTGCAGTTGTTGCTGCTAAGGGTGGCCCAACCAGTTATTAGGTTTAGGGGGCAATCACTTTTTCACACAGGGCCATGATGGTTTGGATTTTTTTTCACCTTTAATAATAAACACCTTCATTTACAAATTGCATTTTGTGTTTACTTGTGTTGTCCTTTACTATTGTTTAAATTGGTTTGATGTTCCGAAACACTTAAGTGTGACAAACATGCGAAGGAACAGGAAATGAGGAAGGGGGCAAACACTTTTTCACACCACTGTATGGGTGTGATGGTCAGGTTTCCACATGTTGTGTAGAAGTCTGTGAAACCATGGTGTAAAATATAAAATGAGTAGAATGTTATAATTTACGGCACACACACACACACACACACACACTGGTCATTTACAGTGCAGCTCATAAACAGTTGCACAGTGACACTTGTTGTTTTGGCAGAAAATCAGCTTTAATTGCAGGGTATTATATTTAAGGAGAACTGTGTAGTAATCATAGACTTTTGTATTTTTAGGCATTTTCAAAACCCTATATAACTGGACAATTGACTGTTCATACTCTTGTCCCATTGTGTAGGGCTGCATGCTTAGTCCATGCACAAGACAGTTAGGAAAACCTAAGAACATAATTTTAACATAATAGTCCCTGTCTTGGCAAGTATAGTGTGTTTGAGTATAAAGCCAAACCTGCAAAAACTGTGACATGGTCTAGTTTTGTACAGACTGCTACAGTATCTATGACCATGAAGAAAATTCTTATGTTACATATTTTAAGTTCTTCCTCTCATCTTCTCTATCTTACAGGAAAAGACGTTCACAATGCCGCCCCCTGCTGGAGCTCAAGTTGTGCCCCCTCCGGATGGAGGCTGGGGCTGGGCTGTGGTGTGTGGAGCCTTCATCTCCATCGGTTTCTCCTACGCTTTCCCCAAAGCCACGACTGTTTTTTTCAAGGACATTCAGAAAATTTTTGACGCATCATATAGTCAAGTTGCCTGGATCTCCTCCATCATGCTGGCCGTCATGTATGCTGGAGGTAAAAAACAAACAAACATTCGATGTGTTAGTTTATAAGACTTGACCAAGCACTGAACATTTTCAAGCTTTACAGTCCTTTTGCAACACCCAAATTCCTTTGAGTTATATAAACTCACAGAAGATCTAGGGCCAAAAAGCACAGGGTGTAATAGAAATAGGAATACTCCATGCATGTTTCTGATTTCATATTTGTTGAACTTATAGCCTGTAACCCAAGTTATATTGCTTAAAAATGATCCAACGTGTCAGTTTCATTATAGATGCCTATTAACAATGGACAGTTTTGTGCCAGACAGGCGCTGACACTGTTGTGCATCCAGAATAACACCAGGCAACAGGCTTGGCCTAATGTTTATAATATGCCAGTGCATCACTGTCAAGTAATGCAAATATGTTAGTCTTGGCTATTGATCATGCATTTCAAAGAGCAAGGGCCGAGTGGGCTGCTGTCTCACGTGCATTGACTTGTTACCTGTATTCTCAGTGCCATATGTATTCATAATGAAATCATCCAGGTGTGACGCTGTTCACTGACCTCCTGCCACAGAAGGCAGTTTCTCAAGAACTACTGCCGAGATTGGCTGTCCCTGTTGTTGTATCAAGTTTCTTTCCGACTGTGAAGGTCAGTCTAGAATTATTGGCACTCTTCAGAAGAATGGGCAAAAATGTATTCAACTGAAACAAATATTTTTTGACAAGTCTCATTATCTTTTATTTCTATCATCTTTCATTTTAAAATGGCCTTGTTCACTATCTTTGGATAATAAGATTTGTACTGAGAGGATATTAATAAAAAGCGGTTAACTCTTCTGTCCCGTTTTAACATAATTCAGTCAGGACTATTCTGGCAATTCAAGCCTCAATCCCTCATAATGTACCCTACAGAGCTTGGATGTATGTGTATTTGAATACCACGGAAAATGGCAAAGCCGACAGTTACAAGGAAACATCCTTAGAACGAATTAAACATGACAGAAACCAAGAGCTCTGGTCAGTACTGTGATTCATAAATCAATTTTATATCAATAGTTTAGGTCTACTGGTTTAGGTGAATATAAGTTAAGGTCAGACACACGGTGGCTTAGTGGCTAGCATGTTCGTGTGCGGAGTTAGCATGTTCTCCTCGCGCTGCGGGGGTTTCCTCCAGGTACTCCGGTTTCCTCCCCCAGTTCCATTGGCATGTCCACTGTGTATCTGAGTGTGCCCTGCGATGGATTAGTACCTCGTCCAGGGTGTACCCTGCCTTGTGCCCGATTCTCCCTGGGATAGGCTCCAGATTCCCCGTGTCCCTGTAGGATAAGCTGTATAGAAAATGGATGGATGGATATATAAATTAGTGATAATTATAGCAATATACTAGTTATATATTATTGTAGTAGAGACAGGACATATGTAGGAGCTTGTGGGATTGAGAATGGCAAGAGTAGGATCTGGAAGGAAAATTATTCTTGTAGACCCCAGGAATGAAAAAGAAGCCCGTAGACTTCAAGATGTATTGTATGAGCTCCTAGCACTGCTCCCATGTTTTATGTTTTGTTTGTAAAGTCATGTACGTGCTGTTTTGGTTGAAGTCTTGTCTTCACCCCTGTCCTGCCATTGGTTTATCTTCCCATCTTGTGTCGTGATTGTTCTCACCTGAGTGAGACCTGTTTTCCTGGGAAGTGTTCATTTTACGTAGTTTTGTCTCTTGTCCATGATTTGATTTTGTTCATGGATTGCCTTAGGTTGAGCCTGTCTGCTTATGTTTTAGGTTTTAATGGTAATTTCATCAAATCTAGTCAATTATGTGTTGTTTTAGCACCAGACAGCTATCTTTAGAAGCTGCGAACGAGTACATCCATTACCTCAATCATCAACCTCTGGAGACTGAAGAACTGTGACATTATAAGCCTTTGAAAGCAGGGATCACTTGAGGCACTGAGTGCCCCAGTGCACAGTAAACTCTTGCCCTTACTGAGTCCCAGTGAAATCTCCAGATGCTGTATATGCTAATAAGGAGTTATTATATGTGGGGCAAATTAAGCGAAGCAGCAGCCCATCTAACCTGATTTCAAATAGCACATTTTCCTGAATAGGTATTAACATGTCTCAAATACTCCTTGGGGTAGAAGCACTCTTTTATTATTATTCTATCTATTCGTGTTCAGTTTTAAATGTTTTCAATTTCAGTGTGTATTTTACAGAAATTGTGTGGGTAACTATACAGAAGATGAAATACCTAGGACAGCTAAGCCTTAATTAAGTGTATTTCATTTGGATAGTTAATTAAGTTAAGTTTTATATACAGTACTTATGCACCCAATGGTCATCTCTTAAGGAGAACAACTTAACACTGACTCAATGACAGTCCTCTATCATTGTTAATTTCCTGCAAATAATAATAAACATTTTGGTTTATCTCCCTGAAGAATAATGCAGTTTTTTTTTTCAGTGTTATTTAGAGAAAAGTAAATAACTGTTTGCATACAGCAGGATTTTGTTTTCCCAATAGGCAATCAATCGGTCAAGGACAAAGCAAAACTGAAAATGTTCTTTTTCTGCACCCAATTAGATACTACATGACGAGTATTTGACTACTATTCAAAGGCAACTTTTAGACAGCTAATTAGATTGAAATATTTCACACCAAAAAAATAAATAAATCTAACTTTGGTATTGGGGTGTCATTGTTCTACAGAGATTTGCATTGCTGCCTTCTGAGATTCATCAGTTTCTGCCCATGAAGAATTTAGAACTGGTCTTTTGAGACATACATGTTTTAAATTCCCACTCACTTAATCCTACTTCTTATGTTATTGAAGAACTTTTTAATAGTTTTAAATTATACAGCCTTGCTTCCTTTTTTTGTTGTTGTTTTTTTTAACACTGCTTACTATACACTAGGGCTGCAACTAATGATTATTTTGATAATCAATCAGTTAATCAATTGGGGGAGGGGCTTACCTCTATTTCACGGCCTGATTTGTTTCATTTCCAACCAGCCAAATTCAAACTAAAAGCCAAAATAAAAGCCTGGCTGTCTAGTTATCTGAAACACTCTGATGGTTAATTACTTTTGCTTACTGTGTTTATGCAAAGGGAATCATTTTTCGGTGTGTGGAGCTGCCTCAAATTGATTCAAATAGCCTCGCTACTTGTGGCGCAGTAAAGTGGAAAGTAAAGTGACATAATGTGTTCCACAGCATGCTTCATAACATAGACCAAGTAATATATAGTGAAATTTTTGCCAACTAATTTATTATTGAATTTTGTTGATTTTGTTGAATATTGGTTGCAGTCCTACTGTACATTTAACAATCCCAACTTCCCCTTTTGTCTTGATACTGGTACTTGACAGTTAAATTACTGAGTTATATCTGTTCCAGGAGATATAGGCTCATCGATTTTTAAAGACTAATGAGAACTAGCACTTCACTAACACTAACACTGCATGTTATTCTGGCATTCATATTCTTAGATGCAGTGTTACAGATATGACAGCATGACAGATATTCCCTTCTCAATTGTTCTATGCTCTATTTCAGGCCCTATAAGCAGTATCCTTGTAAACACATATGGTAGTCGGCCAGTAATGATAGTGGGTGGGTTCCTGTGTTCCATCAGCATGATCGCTGCCTCATTTTGTAACAGTGTCATTGAGCTGTACATCTGCATCGGACTGGTTGGAGGTGAGTGGATATGAACTACATACAGTAATAATTACGCAAAATATATTCGAGTATTTGTATTATTTGAACAACAGTATGCCAACAACAACAGCAGTAGCAAATAACTGTGGTAACATCAGACAGATTACCGTAATTCTCGGACTATCGAGTGCACCTGATTATAAGCCGCACCCGCCAATTTTGAAAAGAAAAACAATTTTGTACATATATAGGCTGCACTTCTCTATAAGTCGCAGGTGTCCACGATGTAACTGTCACGATTCGTGACGTAAACGAAGCAGGATGGATGCAAGTGCTGTTAGGATGAGAGCTTTTTATTGAAACGGAGAGCAGACTCCAGAGAAACAAGAACCATGACCAACTCAATGAACTAAGCTAATTAAACCAACTAACCTAAACATTAACTATGACATGAAACAAAGACTCTATATCTATACTCTATAAACCACTTCTACATCTATATTCTAAACTAAGTCTATACAACTCTAAGCTATACTATCTGCTACTAGTCTATAAGCTATGCTACAAGCTACTAGGCTATAGGCTAAGCTACTAGGCTACAGGCTAAGCTATAAGCTATGCTATAAGCTAACTAGCCTTGACATGAACTCAGACATGGCTAGGAAACATGAACAAGAACTAAGACACATGGCATGAAGAAAGACTCTAACTATATTCACTATCTAATTCTAACTCTATATCTAATTACCCGCGTTGTGTGTGTCATGGCTCCCGGTATATATACACAATTGCCATATTAGCCCGAACTGCTAACAGCTGCGGGCAATACCAAAACACACGTGACTCGACAACACATGACAAGACGGGGCGGAGACATGACGTCAACCAATATACATTTCTTCGTGTGTTTTCCCTGGTGAGGGGGTGTGCATGAAGCGTAAAACGACTGATCTGAAGAATGTAGTGTGAGCGCGTTAGATTTAATTTGAACAGTTTCATTGGTCCACTGTGACCTGTTGGGTAATTTCATTGGTCCGATGTGACGAGGCTAAATGTTTTGGTGGCATGATTAGCCGCATCATTGTTTAAGCTGCAGTGTTCAAAGCGTGTGAAAAACGTAGCGGCTTATAGTCCAGAAATTACGGTAGATGAAAAGGCATGACAATCATGAAAAGGACAATTAAGCCCTAAGCTGAACTAAACAAGTACATTCAACAAGCAACTTGGCTCCCAAATTATAGCATGATGAGGACATGATTAGAATTTAAATGTTTACTGGTTCACTGTGCTATTATTTTCCGCACTAACATGTTCGTCTTCTCAAAGGTTTTGGTCTTGCCTTCAACCTCCAGCCAGCTTTGACGATGATCGGGAAGTACTTTTACAAAAAGCGTCCCATAGCTAATGGCTTGGCCATGGCAGGTAGCCCTGTCTTTTTAAGCACCCTAGCTCCCTTAAACCAGTACCTCATCAACGCTTATGGCTGGAGAGGCAGCTTCTTTATTCTCGGAGGGCTTTTGCTCAACTGCTGCGTGGCCGGATCCCTTATGAGGCCACTTCCCCAGCCTTTGACAAAGAATGATGCCAAAAATGATGAAGAGGTTCCAGCTGCTGAGACGGTGAAGCCTACAGTGTGGCAGACTGTCAACAAATATCTTGACTTGTCGCTCTTCAAGGACCGGGGCTTCCTCATCTACCTGTCAGGAAATTGCATTATGTTTGTAGGCTTCTTCGCCCCCATTGTGTTCCTTTCTCCATATGCCAGGGACAATGGTGTAGATGAGTACTCAGCAGCCTTCCTGCTCTCCATCTTTGCTTTTGTTGACATGTTTGCTCGACCGTCTATGGGACTTTTGGCCAACACGCGTTGGGTGCGGCCAAAGATCCAGTACTTCTTTAGCTTTGCTGTCCTCTATAATGGCGTATGCCACATACTGTGCCCACTGACTCAGACCTACACTGGAATGGTGGTGTACGCTGTGTTCTTTGGGTTTGCCTTCGGCATGGTGAGCGCCGTGCTCTTTGAGACACTCATGGACCTGGTAGGACCTCAGAGGTTCTCAAGCGCTGTTGGTCTCACCACCATCGTTGAGTGCTGCCCTGTGCTTATTGGACCACCTCTGGCAGGTAAGACAGGACATGTTTGCTTATAATCCAAAAGTAAGAATGTTTGTAACAAATCCTATATAAGTCCAAATGACAAAGCCTAACCTATACATTGCACACACCCAGTTGTACACTACATGGCCAAAGGTATGTGGATACCTGACCATGACACCCATATACAGTGCCCTCCACTAATATTGGCACGCTTGGTAATATAAATATGAGCAAAGAAGACTGTGAAAAAATGTCTTAATGTTTAAACTTTTGATCTTTTGTTCAAAGAATTCACAAAAATACTCTGCTCTCATGGATATCAAACAACCTCAAACAATACACAGGTTCATAAAAAAAAAAAGGTCTTTGTTAACTATACTGCTTTTGCCAATATTAGTGGAGGACACTGGAGTAAAGACTTATATCACCATCACAACAACACTAAGGATACTATGCGTTCAGTCCAAAATCCCAGTAGTAAATGTGTGTTTGTTATTTAATACAAATTTTCCAGAAATGACTATGTACTGTCATACTCAACTCATTCAGTGCGTACGCAATAACATTATATCTTACCATTGTTGCCTTACAGGGAAACTAGTGGATATTACTAAAAACTACAAGTACATGTACATATGTTGTGGCTCTGTGGTCATATTTGCCAGCGTCTGGCTCTTCATCGGCAACTTCTTCAACTACCGTCTGCTGGAGAAAGAACTCAAGCAGGAGACATACAAGCAAGCAGAACTTGAAGAGCCTGACAAGGGACCCAATTGTACAGAAAATGGACAGGCATCTGAGGAACTCTCTGAGAAAGGGGAAGATGCTGTGCAGAGAGAAACAAACATTTAAACTTCCTCCAAAAATGATCCGGGCTACACCCCAGGCATATGTCCACAGCAGAAGCAGAGATTGTCATGCTGGGGTGAAGCAACTTGCAACTGCCAGAGCAAATCACGATTGCTGTGAGGGGACCAGTAGAATAGTGTTTGAATGAAGCATTTAGATGCAAGTCAATAAATATGAATGGTGGAGCGTATGAGAGTTGAATGGTTTAGAAAGTCGGTGTTTAGTCAATCAGAAAGAGAGCTCTCCTGAGCTATACCGCAGATAACCACATATACAGGTTACCACAATAATAAACACTCAGTTTTAAAGCCATTATATTAACGTTTCAGCTCAGGAACTGATCAGATTCTTTCCACCAATGCAGAATTTTTAGAAAACCCAAATAACTCTGCCAGATTGAGACTTTTGTGCACGTGTTTGTTTATTTGCTCAAAGGTCCGACATGTGGCAACCAGCGACACTCCTGTGAGCTACATGCCCACATCTGCTGCACTATACTCTATAATCTATGTAGTCAACATAACATGACTGAATGTAAATCCTTATGCATGTGTTATTAACAAGGGCCTTATAACAATTCTGACCAAAATGCTGGTTAAAAAAAAAGAAGAAGAAAAAGATCACATATAGAACATATCCATGTTACAGTATATAATGACCTTTAGTTTTCTGCTGCAGTATATACAGGGAAATTCATTTGATATTATTTTATGGGGAGTGCTATTTTTTAATTAAATGTGCTGAAGTATTTATTTACTAGGTATTGCCTTAAATGTAAATAATGCAACTAATATCCTAAAGCCAGTATATAGAGAGCTTCCTATATGATGTGTATATAAATGACAATTTATTAACGTGGCATTACTAATCAACTTGATCAATAACAAATGTATAATGTTTATTTACATTTCAGTATATCTGACATTATTTAACATGTCTATCTAATGAAGCTATTATTAATCAATTAGAGCTTTAGTGTACTTAAATAATATTCACGATCAACTTCAGGGATTGGTTTAAAAGGCGAACATAAGTACTAGTGTCTTTTTGAGTACTGTGTCTTTTTAATCCCATAACAATGTATCATGTATAACATTTTCTATGGATCAAAGTCACACATAGTATATACAATGTTAAAATCATCTTTCATAAATAGCCTATGTCCAATATTGGCTGCAAAGAGGGTCCAATGTTGTGTATGTCCAATGTTGTCTCCACAGAGAGTGTAACATAAAAATTTTTTTTACATTAAAATACAGCAGAGGTGGCTCAGCGGGCTACGGATCAGAATGTTGTGATCAATGTGTTCAAATCCCAGAAATTTAAGCAAAGGCCTTAACTTTCAATTGCAATATGCTTTGATAAATGGGCTACACAAATGAATAAATGAATAAATGAACAACCAAAAAAGGGAAAATGTTGCTTGTTCAATGTCATAAAAAAGAAAAGAAAACTAAAGATAAAATTAACACAGAAAGAATTTCCGTTGGGTTGTATAAGAATAAGTAAATACTTCATGGGATTGTGCTGTTAAATAATGCATTCACAAGCATTCACAAGCACTATTAGTATATACAGGTGCTGGTCATATAATTAGAATATCATCAAAAAGTTTATTTATTTCAGTAATTCCATTCAAAAAGTGAAACTAGTATAATGTATACATTCATTACACACAGAGTGTTCAAAGTGTTCATTCATTTTAATTTTGATGATTATAACTGACAACTAATGAAAACCCCAAAATCAGTATCTCAGAAAATTTTAATATTGTGAAAAGGTTCAATATTGAAGACACCTGGTGCCACACTCTAATCAGCTAATTAACTCAAAACACCTGCAAAGGCCTTTAAATGGTCTCAGTCTAGTTCTGTAGGCTACACAATCATGGGGAAGACTGCTGACTTGGCAGCTGTCCAAAAGATGACCATTGACACCTTGTACAAAGAGGGCAAGACACAAAAGGTCATTGCTAAAGAGGCTGGCTGTTCACAGAGCTCTGTGTCCAAGCACATTAATAGAGAGGCGAAGGGAAGGAAAAGATGTGGTAGAAAAAAGTGTACAAGCAATAGGGATAACCTATTGGATAATCTATGGGATAACCTAGGGAACCTAGGGATAACCTATGCTGGAAGATAATGGTGGCCACACAAATATTGACACTTTGGGCCCAATTTGGACATTTTCACTTAGGGGTGTACTCACTTTTGTTGCCAGCGGTTTAGACATTAATGGCTGTGTGTTGAGTTATTTTGAGGGGACAGCAAATTGACACTGTTACACAAGCTGTACACTCACTACATTGTAGCAAAGTGTCATTTCTTCAGTGTTGTCACATGAAAAGATATCAAATATTTACACAAATGTGAGGGGTGTACTCACTTTTGTGAGATACTGCATCTTTGGAAAGCTAAGACTCTTGTGATTCGATTGATATAAACTGTTTTGAGATACAATCACAACAGCAGCTACAAGCAATGTCTCTGTCAGGCCACCGATATACAACCAAACATACAAAACGGAGGTAACTCACCTATGAAGCCTCATAGAATTCCACTGATCCATAACATCCTGACACACAGAACCTTGTTATAATGGCAAAGGTCCAAAAAATCCAATTATGTAATAAACAAAAATAAATTAGACCAGCTTTAAAAAGACCAAAACCATGTATGTACTCCAAATGGTTCAATCTTTAATTTTACTTTGGATATACCTTGTCCAGGTGTTTTAGGCTAATTTTTCAGGAGTATACACTAACAAGATGCTTACGGGATTGATAATATTTACAGATACTGCACGCTATCACATGTGTGCCTAATCTAATGAAAAGGTGTACCCTATTGCATGCTCTGGTATTTAACAATACGTGTGGGAAACCAGTATCAATGGCTGCAGCCCCTCGGGCAATGTTTCAGGCTATGTATTAATGGGGTGTTGAAGGTCAGGTCCAAGCACAAATAGCAAAGAAGTCCAAGGGCTCATCATGTGGCAATGCTCAAAGCATTATTGGAACAAGAACAAGAGTTAAATGCAAGAGGGTTTGACCTGAAAACGGTACTGAAATTTCTCATCGTAAGCTAATGAGGTCAAGTTCTGGGTGGAGGAATCATAAGTAATTGTTTAAGAGTGGAATATTTTTTTTTTATGGTGGGAAAACTCTCACTGTACATATATTGTGATCATTTGATCTTGTAATTAGGATTCGCCAAGATTGCTTATTAATTAAATATTACATTTGTTTTTAAATATTTAAAGCATTAAACAGTCGTAAATAGGCCATCTGGTCATAAAACTGACAGATGGACACAAGGACACATGTTCTGCTTATATTGAAACCAACTTAGCATACTAACAACAGAAGGAATACTGTGCTGTAAAATACAGATTGGTCTGACCAGCTACTAGCTGCCTAAACTAGAGTAGACCATCTTTTCCCAGCTGGCAGATTATTTTCCAGCTTCTTTATTTCTTGACTAAATTGATCCATAAATGATTGTGATTTTTATAATGCTTACTAATAACAAGCATTAGTACCACATTACTGATGTCCCCTTAGCTGTAGTAATTCAAAAACAGTGGTTTGCCAGTCCAAATATCAAGAAATTAATCATAGCATCATAACATCAACCCAAACAACACTTGTCTCTTGGATATCTGATATGCCATTATTGCTAAGAACAATTTACAATCAAATCTCCAACAGTTAATATCTTCAGTTCAGTATAATAGATCAGTGGTTTTCAAAGGGGGACCGCCAGGGGGCGCCCGGGGTCTCAACAATTTGGTGTGAAAAATTAATAAATACATGATTTTCTCTTTCTCACTCTCAGACAACCAAAGACACACACTCAATTCATAATATAATGTAATGTAAATATGCAAGATGTAATTATTAATATAAAAAAAGAGGTGGTGGGGGGTATATTCAGAAGTCTGTTTATTGGCCCCTTTTAAATTTTGGGGACGCCTTTTATTTTTTTTAAAAAAGGCCTCCTGGGGGGGGGGTTTTTTTTAGATAGAAAGAAAAAAAAATGATTGTTCAGAAAGATAACCAATCAAATCATAGAGGAGGCAGATCCAAGGTATTGAAAAATAGGTGGGATCAAATAAAAAACTGTCTTAGCAGCGTGGGTAGTATGTGTCAATTTGAAGAATTCGAGGTAAGAGTAAACTTTCTACAAAGGTAACATTTAAAAAAAAACGTTTAGTCAATGAGCTTATCTCAATGAGCACATTATTATTATTATTATTATTATTATTATTATTAGGGTAACTCCAGTTAGCATTAGTGTAGGTAGCATCATAACGGCTCTGCTCGACACAGAACATGTTGGACTCCAGCTAGCTGATGCGCAGACACAAATTTGGATGATAATGACTCAAATCTGAGGGAGTCGAGCTACTGGTGCTGGAGTGACAGAAAGCAGAACTCTAATCTGTTTTGTGGTGTGCGTAGCTGTTAGCCTTCACTAAGCCACTGTTTATCTTAGTTTTTCTGTGAGGAAAACTGTGCTGCGAACATTATTATTCTCAGTATTTTTTATTAGTGGTGTAGAGTAATGCTGCTGCTCCTGAAGCAGAAAAACTGCGCTGTAAACATTATTATTCCTCCATTATTACTCCAAGGGTAGCAACATTACTCATATCACAGTAATACTTACCACTGGGATTAATGTGTACTGGGCCTGTCCTATCCTCTCCAGCTCTTCTTCAATCCTTGGCATAGGGTAGGCATCAAACTCTGACTGGGCATTTTGCTTATGGAAGTCGACACTGATCCGTAATGATCAGTCCTTTTTTGGGACAATAACCAGGGGACTGCTCCATTCACTGCTGGAGGCTTCTATCATGCCCAGCTGCTTCATCGTCACAATTTCTTCTTTTAGGGGTACCTAAAAGAAGTCTTTCTGGCACCCGGTAAGGCCTCTGTCCTGATGGAGTATGGTCCATATGGTGGATGGTGTGGTGGGTTAGCTCTGTCTACCCAGGCCTCTGACGGAACAAAGATGGAAATGTATTGAGGTCTTGAAGTTCAGCCTTCTGGGTTTCTGTCAGGTGTTCTAGTGGTCTCACCTCGGGAGCTGTTTTATCATCTTCCACATCCTCCACCTACCTTATCAGCAGTGCTGTCTCTGGTGTCTTACTGGGCAGTTCTTTCCACTTTTAGTAAGCTGACATGGTAAGTTTGGAGAGTCTTTCTTTTGTCTGGGTGGTGAATTTCATAGGTTACCGGACCCATTTTCCTTGCAACAAGGTATGGCCCCTGCCACTTCACCAACAGTTTGCTTGACGAGGATGTTACCTTCTCGTAACAATAACAGTACTTTCTGCCCTGGAAGGAATTGACAAAGCCTTGCCTTCTGGTCATGCCACTTCTTTTGGGTTTGTTGCACTTGCTGTCCAGTCCCTCATCTCCGAGACAAACTTGACAATGCTTCTCTCCTCTTTGTTGACTGTAGGGCGCTCCCGTCCGCAGCAGGTCCAGTGGTCTTTGGATTTGCCAACCGTACAGGATCTCACAGGGGGAGAATATGGTTGAGGCCAGAGGTATTTCCATGTACACAAAGAAGACGAATGGTAGCCACCTGCCCCAATCCTTTCCCAAGGGCTTGGGCACAACAGGAAATTACATGTTGGTCTTGGTACAGATAGCATCTACATTTATGCTAGCATCTACCAGATCACACAATACAGGTAAGTCTCTTCAGACAATCATGTTGTCAGGTAAGTTGTCCACTACAGCTACATTTAGAAGGCACAGCTGTTCTTGCAGCGCTACCAGTACCTCTGCCCTGGATACCTCTTTACATCCCCATGAACATTGTACTGCAGTTATGCTAGCATAATTACCCTTAGAGACATAGCATGGTTTGATCCGAGACAGTGAACTACCAGTGTCCAACAATGCTTTTAAAGATTGTCCATCAACAGTAATGTCCATAGCAATTTGGTTTGTTTGCCCCTTCCCACCAGGGTTATTGATATTGTCCTAATCTCTGGTAACATAGCAAAATCCCATCAGATTAGCTCTTCTTGCCAGACACCCTAAAGCACCCTAAAGCACCCTATGCCCTGGTGAAAACAGATCAGTTTATGTCCAGCTACAGCGTTTAGCCCCTGTGCCCCCTTGTTATCATTTTGGGGTCAATGGCTCAGTTCAGTTCTATCCCCACTGCTAGGCTGGGTGTAGTCTCCTTTACCTTTGGGTAGTTGCGAGCCATGGACTGTCCAATGAGCATTCACATACGGCTGTGCTAACCTGGCTGCTGCAAGTCCTGTTGTCGGCTCATGCTCCCTCACCCACGTCCAAATGTCATAGGAGAGCACCCGAAGTAGCTGCTCCAAAATGATGAGCTCCCTGATCTCCTCCTTTAGGTCCTTTCACACTGAGCGTGATTAAGTGATGTGAATGTTTGGCACAATGATGTTTTTGAATCGAAACAATAGATCCCTATGGAGATATTCACACTAGGCATGATCATTTGTGGTGCTACAAAGCGACACCTTTTTTATTTCATCGATTGTTTTTTTCCTTTTGCTTCATGACGAAATGGGCAATACAATTATATTTGAGCTTTAGATCACGTGCCCGAACCCGCTGCTGCTTCATAAAAGAGTGAGATCGGTGATGCTATAGCACAGAAAGCTGGTCTGAAAACCAGTGTAAACAACGAAGAAGAGTATTCCAGAGTGGCAAGTTTTGTTCAGATGGCCTCAGATAATAGCACAGGATACAGGTTGTTTTTTACTATGGAATCAGTGGAATCAGCAACTGTGGGGCCGACTTGTAAATGCTGCTGAAAGACGGCTGAGGATGCCGAAGCAGTTTTCTGAGTTTTCTTATTTATGTATTTATTTTTATCTTGCACAAATAAACGGGTTTTGTCCCACTACTGTGTTATAGCATTATATTTCACATTATTTAATTCACACTAAAACAGCTTGATGATGCTGTTAAAAAAAGCTTTCTGCCTCCCTTTCTCGGTAGAATACACATAAAATAATAATAATCTCTCTCTCTCTCTCTCTCTCTCGCTTCCAGCTGCTCCTTTATCATGCTCTCTCTCTCCCTTTCCCACTGGTTAGCGAAATCAGTGCCAGGTGTGCATCTTCACAACCTGGCTTCTCCCTCCTTCACTCAAAGTCAGTTTCTGTGCTTCTTAACAGTTTTGGCTGTGTCCGAAACCACATACTCACCTACTATATAGAAATGCATGTATTTCGGCTACTATATAGTAGGTAAGTATACGGTTTTGGACACAGCCTTTGTGTTGTGGTACTGTGTGCCAACATATATGTGACTCTTTTTCTCATGCTTCTTATAGATGTTTTTTATTATTATTATTATTTTTTTTTTTTTACAGAGGTCTGTTGATGCAGTGTGTATTCATTTGATCAAAACACACCATGGAAAACAGGGTTTAAAGAAATTAAACACATCCTTTTCGGTGTTAAAAAAATAAAAAGAATAAATCTCTACCCCGGGTAATAATCTCCGCACTAATCCAGCTATTCAAATATTAAACACGTATTTACACAATCATTTATTTAGTCCCAAAAGCTTTTTCTTCACTACTTTTCCACCCACAGAGCCCAGAACCAGTTAGTGATTAAAAAGTAGATGAGGAACTTAAAAAGTTGACTTTGTTCTTAAGATTTAAATGTCCAAAAACTTGCTTTAAGACGCATTTAATGTTTTTGTTCAATTCATTTGACCGGACAATTAAGATGAGAGCTGTAGCCTAATAAATTCATCACCATGTATTATAATACCGATCTCTCATCATGTTATTTAAATTTTTTTTATTGATAATAAAATAAAATGTAAAAATGTAAGCCCATTGTTGTATATCATGGACTCTACTTTGAGAGCCATGGATCTAAAGCATTTATCGTACATTTGGGATGTTCTGTCATGTTTCTGTTCATTTTGAAATGTTTATATGCATTTTCTCAGTGACACGCTTACAGAAGGGCGTATTTGGGCTTAAAACAAGGTTCAGTAACAGATGTATAAACTTCAGTTCACTTTGCATGTTCCTGATCAGTTTGCTTTGATTTAGTTCCCCATGGGTTTTTTAGTCGTCTGCTCAATCCTCATCTATTGCTAGGTATGCCACTAATAGTTAACCCATCAACAGTGGGACCAGCCTCCAACTCCTCTCAGCCTTTGGCCACTGGCAAGTCTTCGCCAACCACTCGAACTGACAAAGGTAGCTCTCGATGTCATCTCTGACTGGTGCATTGGCTGCCTTTGCAGCATGGGGACCACTGGTGAGTCGGCGTGCCGTGCTGATAAGTCATCAGCAATCTGTCTCTGCAGTGCAGGTGTCAGAGGTTCCATCCTCAGGCTCCTGCTGTCACTCGGGGTCACTGCAACAGTCCGGAACATCTGCAGGATGTACTCCCGCAGTCGGCAGAGCTCCAGGAGATACCTCTCCTCCCTCTGCTGCTGTGCGTTGAGAAAGTCATTCATCAGGCTCACCATACCCTCACTGGATGTTGCTGGAGTGACTGTACTGGTCTGGGGTGAACCTAACTCTTTTGGGGCCCTTGGAGTTTCCACTAACTCCACTGTGTCCCATATGACATGGCCTCATTAACCACGGCCTTTACTTTGGGAGTGTAGGCCGACCCTTCTCCCTTTCGGCGCTTTCTTGCGGGTAGCCATCCCACCGCTGCCACCAAATGTGATCCAGGTAATAGGGAAAAGTCCAGTGGCAATGCAATATTTTACAGGTGAATATATATATATATATATATATACACAGCAAAAATAATGGCTGGTGGCACCTCTGCTGCCCGCTGAGTTATTTCACAATGTTTCCAAACTCCAACACTTCAGTCATCCTCTATTCTACCATACTACCCGAATGAGTCAGAGCTCCCTTTTTTATAGGCCCTGACTCCGCCCCTTTTTGGGCAATACCAACAGGGAGGTAAAATAGGTAAGTGTCTAAAACCCAGAATTCACACACAAACATATATGTGGACACAGCTTTTATGTTGCTTTTTAACCTCGTGATCCACTAATGCCCAGTGTATTTAATTACTTTTTTGTTTCTGTTCACAGGTATTCTTAATCTACTTACTCCCCTCAAGACCTCTTAATTAGCCACCGTACGTCCGCCCTGTTGGGTTGATGTAGACATGCAGCCCAGAAGTCCAACCACCGCCATACACCAAAGACAAAACAGAGGGCAAACTAAAATAAAACATCAAAGTACATGTGCGTGTGTGTGTTCAGGAAGGTAGATGCTGTATGGTGCATAGTGAAATATATGTCCATGTGCTATCAGTGTTGTGTGTGCACCTGCTTTTCCGACAGCCGAAACAGTGTAGGATGAAATTAATTGTGATTGAGGTGAGTGTGTGTTGCCAGTGCTCCCATTCCCAGCACTGATGATTACTTCATCACAGTTCCTCTCAAGGTTTCTTCCTCATGTTGGAAGAGGTGAACAGACCAAATGTAGAACAAGTGATAAGTTTGTGTGGGACCATGTGGGACATATTTCCAACACCGAAAGGTCTACAGTTTTGATGCCTATATAAATAAATAAGAAACGTGCACTTGGCCCATTTATATTTATGTCTCTTGTGTCAAACAATGCAACAAAGAGAAACATTAATGCATAATAAAATGGGGATTTATGGCTTGACCTCACATGTGTGCGGTTTGAGTGAAAGCTTACAGCCCTTTGATGCAAGTAAAGGTCTCTGCAGAACATAAATGACCGGATAGGCATTGTTCATCCATCCAATCAACTATGGTTAGGGTTATCTTAACAAATCAGATAAAGCGGTTGAAAAACACCTATGCCGGTTTGAAAAGTCCCACTAATTGGGAAACGCCTTTTTTGTTCTGCAAAGACACCATACTCCTTTGATGACAGGCTTCAATACATTCTTCAGAGCCCTTGGATGAATGTCAGGTCCGGCCACTGCCCCTGGGGACGATTGCTTCATCAGCGATGCAACTGATGTTTTCAGTCTACTTCATTTTATAACTTACTGAAATATTATAGTAGAAACATGAGAATTTTTTAAATATAAAATTCATATAAAGAGTTTATGTTTCTGTATTGCTTTTTTGTGACAATGTCCATTGTTCAAAGTGCTATACAAACAAAACTGAACTGATTGGTTTAGGACCAAAAATACACAAAATAGGTTTTGTCTAAATTCAGCTTTGGGTGATAGTTGCTCCTAACTTTTGAATTGTTCGAAATCAAATCATAATACCTCTTTCTCTTGAGCCCTTGCAAACTGTTCTTAATATAACAAATATTGTGATTTGCCGGACAGGAACTTAGCTCTTATGAGTTTTAGCAAATACAGTCTTTGTGTTTTGATCTTCTATAAATTGTGTCTAATTCATACATTTAAAAGTGTGTTCAATACTTTTTGGGGCCACTGTAATTCCAAGTAAGTACATAAATACTTCTAACAGTGCCTAAGGCAGCTAGAAGAAAGTTTTTTGATTATGCGCAGCAGAAAGACGGGAAAAACTAGTTCTCCGTCTTCTATCTCTAGTTTTTAATATTATAACACTTTGCTGTAAGTGAATACACAATGAACACAATTATTAAACGCTATATCAATATTCATGAAACATACTGCAGCAATGTAAATTGATTGAGCTCTCTGATGAGAGACCGTTGCGCTGGGACGGCAGATCAGTAAGCAACAAGCTGCTCCAGTGCCCTGACCAGCTTCTGATTAACCTGTATTATTGAGCGAATGCTTGCTTTCACACACTGCCTATTGAAGCTTCTATCTATATTTTGCCATTTGGACATGGACTAGTCCAAAATGTTACAATTTATGCCATACAAGCCCACAGGGCAACAATGAGCCCAGACAGCTGCATGTTGCAGATCTCATCTAGAATAGCATTCATCTTTCTGTTTACATACAGCTACACCAATAAAGTGTTTGATCATGGTTTGTTCAAGTTTACATGCAAGTGTATTGTGGATCAAATATGACTGCTACTGGTCAAATTCATTTTGTATCTTTGCGTGCTGTTGAACAGATCTCTGCTCAGATTGTATTCCCATCATAAAAATTGTTGGATAAAAGCATATGCTGTTTTTGGTGCATTCAAGAAATTTGTCTTGGAATTTGAGCACTCTGAAAGATAAACATGGCCTACTGAGACACGAAACAACTGGTAAAGTTGTTAGGTAGGGGGAGCTCTTGTCCTTCTGATCTCAACGAAGAAGAATCTCTATCTCTCCCTCTCCCTCTCCTCTGTAAGACATTTACTCTCTTTTAAATTAAGATGTTTAACCAGTAGTGATATGCAAGTCATAATCATCATATTTAATAGATGGATAATATTTTTCCCTCACAGTTGATTACACATTATTTTCTGTTCAAAGCCTCGATATGACCATCACTTATTATTCCAGAAGGAGGGCATCACTACTCCATTGAAAAGATATAAATAAATGTGAGTGCATATTACAGGTAGTGCATAATAAACACATTGTTTGAAAGTGCCACTAACAGGGTAAAACCTGCTTCATGTGCCTTAATATCCCATGAACCTAGCTATCTATAGAACTTGCTAAGACTTTTTGCTGACTTGCACGAACAGGTTTAGTGCATAATAATAAAAGTAAAAGCAATGAAAGTGATACAACTGTTCTTGCATGGCTTTTCCTTTACCTTCTTAAGTGTACTTGGATCAGAACTGTCTAAATCTCATGCTAAACATTAACATTTATCATGTGGCAGATGTTAAATTTAAAAGTGACTTACAGTTGAGGATATATTCAAGAGAAGGTAGGTTAAGGTCCAAAATGAAGGGTTTAAAATGTCCATGGATTTCAAGTCTCACCCTTCCTATGTTAGTATATCCTGGCTTGGAAAAGTCTCCATACTCTTAAGGGGGGGGGGGTGTTAAATTTTGAACTCTTTATGTTTCTTTTGATGCCTCTCTGAGGAACTGTTAAAGGTTGCCCTAATTACAGCCCTTTTAGAATCCCAACAACTCTTACCAATTCAAAAACTCTTCTTTTTCATATAGCACACAGTCAGATCCTCCAACTCTGACCTCAAACCTAGTCCAGTCTATCCCACTGAACCCTAATAGCCCTCCTGTTGGTGAACAGGCTCTTAAAGTATCCCTGCCTCACATGAAGAGCCAAAATCCACTCCCATAACAGCACTGGAGTTCTGCTAGAGCAGATGTCTTGCTGGAGCATTCCGTCATGATGTGAGCCCATGGAGGCAGATACAAATGCAGAACTTCTTTATCTGTAGAGAGACACAGTGAACAGGCTCAAGGAAACAAACACGAGGAATAAAACACACTAGGTACCAGGTATAAGAAACTTACACAGTGCATAACCAAACACAATAAGAGACCTAACCACAAAAATGACCTAACTTGAATTAATGCTCCAGAAACTAAGGAGAAAAAAAAAACAGCCTACTTAAATAGGGCACTAATCAATCAGGGAAAATGAAAAACATGAGAATGGTTGAGACAGGACATGGAAGGAGACAACAGAGGGAGAAGTTCTGCAAGGCCAGTCATGGTCTCTAAGGTGGAATTGTCCCTGGGGCCCATGATAACCTGACCATCTCACTCATACTTGGGCCTTCCTCAAACTGTCACCAGAACGTTGGAAGCATACAACTATCTGCTGTAGTGTTACAATTTCCCGTCAGAGGAACCAGCATGCACAAAGCCTGACCTGAACTGCACCCCAGGCCTCCTCACCCAGCATCAGTGCATGACTTCACTAATAATCTTGTAGCTGAATGAACACAAATGTATGTATGTATATATGATTTGTCATTCCATGTTGGGTTGTGCAAATACACTGATGTTTAATATGTGTTACTGCTAAAGAAAAAAAAAGCACACCAAAAAAACAAACAAACAAATAAACAAAAAACTGCAACATTGTCATGTCATCTCAAGGTAAAAGAAGCTCTGGAGCAAAAGCTGATTAACTCTCCTTTGAGCTGGCAACCTGGCAGTATTTGTAGAGATGAGAAGCAGCGAATAGGTTCACCCTCACAACAGGGCTGTGTCAGATTAGAGTCAGATAGCAGCAGGTTTCCAAGCCCTCTTATCAAAGTGCAAAGTTTGAAAGTTGCTTAGCCTGCTATCATGGATACACTGTTGTTTTGTTTTTTGGAAATATATATGCAGACAGAAAAACGTCAGGGATGCTATTAAAACCCTGAGAAACAATGATGTACATCAAACATACAAAGGTGTGCTATGCAATACTACAATACCAATTTATTCAGTGTATTAACCAATCACGAGCACCACTGATTCATTATTGTGGACATATAGCATAGTATGTCAATCAATAGGGCTTTAGTCAAGACTGGCACTGTCAAGTCCAACACAAGTCCTAGACCAGGACTAGATGAGATTGAGTCAAGACTGAGTCTTAAACAGGTCAAAGCCAGGTCAGGTCAAGATCAAATCCAAATGTAAGTGAGACAGAGTCAAGTTCAAGAATCTAAACCATCAATACCTTTTACAGGTCAAGTCTTCAACTAGTCGGTTTGTTTCATGCACTGTACCAATGATTAGGCTATATTTTCTAGAAGTATGAATGACTCCTTGTCATTCAAATATGTTCAAAGAGAGAGAGAGAGAGAGAGAGAGAGAGAGAGAGAGAGCAAGCTCACCGATCTGTGACCCCAAGCATGGCATGGTGTCTTGTTCAGACTGTCGCCTTAGGATCCCTGCAGGATCCTGAGGATACACAACCACACAGCAGCTAAAGTGGCACATAGAGGAAAGGAAATGCATGCTCTTTAATGTTCTTCCTCCCTCTTTCTTTCTCTTGTTCAGACAGTCTTCTTACACAAATAAATTTAGGTTTAGTGTACCAAATAAGAAAACTGTCATTTCCATATAGATACATATAATACTGCATTCTGTAAATATTTTACTTTTTTTAAATATATTTTTTTATATATATAAATCTGTTGACAGTCTTATTACAATGATTTATTGCCTTTGACTTTATTTATGTTATAGGTAGCACTACTGGCAGTGCTGCAGGTTGTATGAATAAAACAAACAATATTTTCCTGGTTAACTGAACTGTCAGTCAATCAGACAAACTGATTTTAATTAAAGAAAAAAAAAAGGAAGTAAGAAAACAGCACATGAGCTAAAGAACACAGAAGCACTGTGAACTAATGTACTAAATCTAATGTCAAATCAGTGGTAGTAAGGTGTCTATGAGACCGGATTATCTTGAAAGAACAATTGATAATACTTCACAACAACCGCTTTGTATGAAAAAAAATTACATATAGTGGTTACAGTCAATATGAGGGTAAGATATCCCAAGAAATTGTGTCGAAATGACTTTTGTGTGAGATGAGACAACAGCAAAGCAAAAATATGCCGATAAAGAAGTGAGACAGCACTTGTGCAACTGAATGCACATTATTACACACAAATAATCTTTATGTGAGACCCATATCCCATCCTGTGCATCTCAGCATGTAAAACCATACTTCTTCCATTTTCTCTCAGACTTTTTTTTTTTTTATCTTCTCTGCGTCATATGTTTGGCATTACATTCTAACTAACTTTCTCATCCCTTCAGTCTGACTCTTGTTGTTGTGACATGCCATGTCTATCTGATCCTTTCTTTTCCATTTTGAGTTCCCCTTATCCTCTCAATCCAAATCTTCTCTCTCTATTCGAGAGAACCTCATGCACCATGTAGCCGAATCACCAGAGTGAAAACTGCAGTGCAACAAACAGTAGTTCGTTGTGTGTCTGAGACAAATAAAGTCAAGCGATTTCCTCGTTAAAATAAGAGTTGAAAAGGAATGCAAAATGTTCTCACTAGAGCCTGCCACCTTCCTGATAGTCATTTTGTCAGAATAAACTGTCAAAGAATTATCGGTCTAATTCAACCTGCTCTATTAATGTGTACTCTGTGCACATTAACAGAGGACAACATGAGGACTTTGAGATCTGCTGCTTGCTCCAATCACCTTGCAAAGGTTAATATTGATGCAAAATTAATGGACTAGACATTAGGACTCTTGCCACCACATACCTAGCTGTCAGCCATTTTCAAGGTTATTTTCGACATGTTAATGATGTAAATTGAGAGACTATTAAGGCAACTTGGCACTTTTTCATTTTGATGATGCTCTCAATATTCCATTGATGCAAAGGAAATAAAATAGGGTTTCTTGTTTACACGCAAGTTTATTATAGTCCTTTAATTCCAAGGTGAAATAATTTCTTTCCATTCATTACAAATTAATTATATGAATTATTTAGCCTTCTATGCTTGATATGTTAGACTTATTTATTCTCTGCTTGATAATTCAGACATCTGTTTTGTTTTTATTTTGGGGGGGTTAGTAATTGGCACTATTTAGTGGACCATCTGCTTGGTGTCAGTATCATCTTGGCTGATTAGTTGTCTCAGGTGTCTAAAAAGTGGTTTTGGGCTTCCCTTTCTTCTGAACACACAAAATGTCAATCAGATACCTGACTCTCCAATTTTTCTCTCTAGCTGACTTTTCCCCCCTCTATGCCTCATATATTTCACTGTAACTGACTCGTTCCATCTGACTCTCACATTTTGTGGCTATCTGATTCTTTAATCCTGACCACAGTTCACTTCCCTAAGTTATGAATTGGTTTAATCTGATACAATATATTGAGGGAGTATCCACTATAGACACATAGTGCACTGGTTAGTTAGTATATTGAAACGACTGTATTACCCTTAGTTGTATGCCCTCAATTATTTTTGCTTTATTTTTTTCCAAACATGTACCTTACTCCAACCTCATCTACCTGTCACTGTTGTCTCAGTCCCCAATGGTGGAGGTGGTAGGTTGGCTCTAGAAATGTTATCCAGAATACTGATTTCATCTCAGCTTCAGCTTCTCTTCACTCTCTCCACATTCTGTCATTGATTAGCACACTTGGCCACTCCGGAGAATTCAGTGATGCTAGCTGCTCTGTCTCTCACACATCAAGAAAAACGAGAAGGGATGGTGGTGCAGACTTGTTTCTGTCCCAGAAATGGTACTTCACCGTGCGCTTTCTCATCCTAACACCTAATCCCATGATCATTATGGTAGCAATCGCTCCATACTGTTACCGTGACCTCTGCCATTAATCTTCATATTGTTGCCATCTATCACCTATTCTGTATACTAGGAATACTATGCTGTATACTATGCTATCCTCTTGATTTTCTTCCCTTCTGGCAGCACCACACTCACTTACCTTGGAGACCTCAACCTCCCTTCAGACAAGTGCCATTCCTCCCTTTGTTGTACTGTTTTGACCTGTCCATCAATAACAATACAGTAAGTGAGGAAACATTCTGGATGTGTCTGGACATAGCTCTAGACAGTGATGTAACCTTGCTCGAATTTTTAGAGTATCACTTCAGAGTGTATCTTTCACTCTTTCAACAAATTCTCATACGCCTCTACCACTGGCTGCACCCTCCACCCTATCCCTTCCTCCCTAGCACCCTACCCCACCCTGACTTTGTTTCAGCCTTGATTCTTGATTCAGCCATCAATTCTTCTCTTTCCCTCCTTGATTCTCCAGACTAAGAAAGTCTTCTCACTCAGCTCCTTGGTATTTCAGACATGGTGTGCAGTAACTGAAGAAAGTGGAGAAAATCACAACAGAGTGCTGATCTCCTCTCATACTGTTCTCTTCAATTAATGTTCTCCGCTCATATGATTGCTGCCACAATATCCTTCAATAAGCTAACATTGAAGCATATGTTCAGTGCAAGCTCCATAACATTTTGTTCTCTTCTTAGCCCTCTCCCTCCTCCTTAACTGCCAAGGACATTGTCACCTTCTTTGATAAGGGCAAGAAAATCTTTCTTGCGCTGCACTATCCCCCTTGTCCTTCCATCTCCTTAACATGCTTATTTCCTCTTTCTACAGAAGACATCCTGCAGCTTCTTTTTTTGTCCAGCAATACTATCACCTCCCCACTGGATCCCATTCTTCTGTTTTACAGCAGACTACTCCTACCTTTCAACATTTCCATACATAAATCACTCTATAACAGGGGTGTCCAATCAGCAAATGGCTGGTGTGGCTGCCGGTTTTCATTCCAATCAAGAAGGAGCCACAACAGATTCCACAGGTTTAATCAGTTGAGTTTGGCTTTCAATAGACTCAGGTGTGGCTTTTGCCTGGTTGGAATGAAAACTTGCACCCACACCAGCCCTTTCTGGATAAGATTGAACACCCCTGCTCTATAACATCTGCTCAGGTACTGACTGACTTCAGGACATCAAAACTGCTGGCCAGTATCACTTCAGTCTCCTTTCTTTCTAAAGTTCTTGAACATGCTGTATATAATTGGCTGTGTCTCCTTCTTACCCAGAACAACCTCTAGAATCCTAATCTGTCTGCCTTCAAAGAGACACACTGCACTTAAATGGCCATTGTGGCTGTTACTGAGAAGCTTCATGCTGCTTGATCAGCCAAACTATCATTGTCTCTGACCTTTCTTTACTTCTCTGCAGCCTTTGAGATGGTGAGTCACAAATCTGTTTTGTCCAAACCCATGAAACTTGGAATGAGTGGCCCAGCAATACATGGCTTCCTTCCTATCTGGACAGAGAGTCATATCAGGTGACATGAAAGGGATCCATATCTGCTCTATGCAGACTCTCCACTGGTGTCCTGCAAGGCTCTGTGTGTAGTCCTCTTCCATATCCCACCTATACCTGCTCTCTCAGTGAGGATATATCCTCAGTGGCATTTTCTATCACTGCTATGCTGATGACACTCAACTCAATCTTTCTTTCCTCCTTCAGACACTCATGTTTCAGCTCACATCTCTGTATGTCTGGCAGCTCATGAATGGCAGCTCATCATCTGAAATCAAATCCCAGCAAGACTGATCTGCTCTTTACCTCTGGAAATACATCCCTACATTGGGATTTTTGTGATCTTGCTTGAGAACTCACAGCTCACACTATCTGAAAATGCACATGACCTTGGTGCAGTTCTGGACAATCTACTATCATTCCCACCTCATATTGTTAACCCCTGTCATATAAATGTCTCTTTTACAACAGTAGGTACATATGTCCATTTCTCTCCACATAGGTCAGTCAGGTAGTTGTTCGTTCCTTGCCATCTTAAAAACCATATTTTTAAATGTCCACCAAAATAGTAGAACAGTAAACGGCATCAATACATATAACGTATCTTCACTTGATTTGAAAGGCAGCAGCGAGTTAAACCGGGCTGCTATCAGCTGTGTTCCATCTGTGTGCTGTGTGTCACGGGTGTGTATCAGGGAACGTAGAATGCAAAGCACAGTACTCCTATTACATATCACCCCAAACCGCAAAAGACTAACTCATTGCTGATAACACCTTGAGAGGTGAGAGACACTGATCATAGACACTGATATACGCTTGGGGTAGTTTCTCATGCACTCTCCAACACACACACACACACACACACACACACACGCGCACACACACGCGCACACATGCACACACACACGGCTGCCCTCTAGGTATATATGTGTGGTCACAAAAAAATCCTATAAATTTTGTGTTGGCAAAGGAGCATACTGTCAACTGTAGACAGAAAGAGAGAAAAGGAGATGAGGCTGAGGTTCTAATGCATCCTCTGTAAATATTAGATGAGGTTCAGCATTTAATGGAAGATAAAAGCTGAAAAGCACTAGTAATGGTTTTGGGGCAGCTCCTCAAGAGAATATAGGTTCCATGATCATGTTCTGCAGAACCTCTGAGGCTCAAGATCAGCATCCTGAGATGGCTTACATTTCATCATATGATGCTACTGTATCTTATGCATGCTCTTTAAAAAAAAAAGAAAATGCATGCACGACAATTCTTGTTCAAAAGTGTCTGTTAATGTTAAAATTTCAACTTGACAGCAATTTTATTTGTGTGCTGTTCAGTGGAATCCATTTATTGTGATTGCACGTTGGGGTGCTAATGGATAAGTGATGTCCTGTTAAGTAACAAATAAATTGTTCGATCCAGTGCTATCAGTTAACAAGGACTCAAGGTGGCATTGACGCAAAGAGCAGTCTTACAGAGCACTCTAGTGACTCTTTCCCTCCTCTCCTGGGCTACGATACACAAGCTTAGACCGAATATCGGGGAGTCTGTGAAAGAGCCTCAGCTACAGTATATCACTAATGTTCGTCTTTTGTATCAACTGTAGAAGTGCGCGAAGACTTTTGTTTGATATTTTCAAATGGATTTAGTAGGTTCCATTTCCAAAAATACGAACAAACTAGTAGCCTAATTTAAACAACTGTGACCCTGACCCAGCAGTTATTAAGGATGTTCTGCCCAGTGGTCCTTGTTTTCCCTGCAAGCTTCCGACAGTATTTGACTGCTCGCTCACACCTGCACGAAAGGAAAAACCTCCCACTCATGCAAATCTTTTGTTGTGTCCCTTGGGAACTGAAGCACACCTCTCGTCTCAACCAGATGCCCAGTGACCCTT
This sequence comes from Ameiurus melas, assembly GCA_012411365.1. Taxonomy (NCBI): domain Eukaryota; kingdom Metazoa; phylum Chordata; class Actinopteri; order Siluriformes; family Ictaluridae; genus Ameiurus; species Ameiurus melas. The sequence continues at coordinate 7,395,135 of CM022766.1, read as the reverse complement.
TCTGGGGAACAAAAAAATTCTAACAAGCTTTCTTGTATCTCTTTAGAACATGTGATCTGTTCAATCTGAATAATGTAATCTTATTTGTATTTACAATTATGGCAGACGCTCTTATCCATAACAAAAAAAAAGTCTCTATTATTAAATACATACTAGTTCACTAGGTCTCAGACTAAAAATCAGTCTATAAAATTCTGTTAGGGAATTATTATTATTATTATTATTATTATTATTATTATTATTAATAATAATAATAATAATAATAATAATATTATTGTTGTTTTTAAATTAAGTGCTAATTTGACGTATCTGTTTGGACTTATTTTGTAACATTCCTAGCCCAAACTCATGGTATGTCAATCCTTGTGCCAGTAATCCTTTCCCTTTAGGAAGCCTGGAATTCTTTTCATGAATGATCCATAATGTAGACCTGGTTCACAAGTTTTGTGACTTCCACAACCGTCTCTTTTTATCTTCAGAACTTCTGGATGTGTGAGTGGAATACATCCATAAATAAATTTAGGTGCCACAGGAAATCTCAATGAAGGGGAAAAAATCTTGATAACAGACGGTACTTTTTTGTGACATTAGTCATTACATCTTGCTGTGAACACAGGTGTTCAATATGTGTGTTGGGCAACCTCTTAAGAACTACGTTACTTCCCCCTTCATCATATGAGACCTGAGCAAAAAAATGGTCTTGTAATTTTTTGTCTAACATCATGGAATTTATCCATCCCAGATGTTCTACTGCGTCTGCTTATCATTTCAATGTGTTTCATTTGAGCAACATCAGAACTTCTGTAACGCTTCTGTAAAGCCAAATACAATCAACTATAATCTATCTATCTATCTATCTATCTATCTATCTATCTATCTATCTATCTATCTATCTATCTATCTATCTGTCTGTCTGTCTGTCTATCTATCTATCTATCAATCTATCTATCTATCGGTCTGTCTGTCTGTCTGTCTGTCTGTCTGTCTGTCTATCTGTCTGTCTGTCTATCTATCTATCTATCTATCTATCTATCTATCTATCTATCTATCTATCTATCTATCTATCTATCTATCTATCTATCTATCAATCTATCGGTCTGTCTGTCTGTCTGTCTGTCTGTCTATCTGTCTGTCTGTCTGTCTGTCTATCTATCTATCTATCTATCTATCTGTCTGTCTGTCTATCTGTCTGTCTGTCTGTCTGTCTATCTATCTATCTATCTATCTATCTATCTATCTATCTATCTATCTATCTATCTATCTATCTATCTGTCTGTCTGTCTGTCTGCAGTGCCCTCCACTAATATTGGCACCCTAGGAAATATGAGCAAAGAAGGCTGTGAAGAATTGTCTTTTTTGTTTAACCTTTGATGTTTTGTTCAAACATTCACAAAAATGCTCTGCTCTCATGGATATCAAACAATTGCAAACACAACACGGGTTTATAAACAAAAAAAATACATCTTTGTTAAATATAGGTGTGTAACAATTATTGGCACCCTTTTAACCAATACTTTGTGCTACCTCACTTTGCCAAGATAACAGCTCTGAGTCTTCTCCTATAACGCCTGATGAGGTTGGAGAATACATGGCAAGGGATCTGAGAGTGTTCCTCCATACAGAATCTCTCCAGATCCTTCATATTTCAGGTCCATGCTGGTGGACTCTCCTCTTCAGTTCACCCCACAGGTTTTCTATGGGGTTCAGGTCAGGGGACTGGGATGGTCACGGCAGGACCTTGATTTTGTGGTCAGTAAACCATTTCTGTGTTGATTTTGATGTATGTTTTGGATCATTGTCTTGCTGGAAGATCCAACCACGGGCCATTTTAAGCTCTCTGGCAGAGGCAGTCAGGATTTCATTTAATATCTGTTGATATTTGAGTCCATGATGATTTGTATCTTAACAAAATGTCCAGGTCCTCTGGCGGAAAAACATCCTAAGACATTAAAGCCATATTTAACCATGGGCATGAGGTACTTTTCCATATGTCTACCTCTCTGTGTGCCAAAACCATCTCTGGTGTTTATTACCAAAAAGCTATATTTTGGTTTCATCTGACCATAGAACCCGATCTCATTTGAAGTTCCAGTATTGTCTGGAAAAGTGAAGAGTTTTTGGATGAGAGTAGAGGCTTTTTTCTTGAAACCCTTCCAAACAACTTGTGGTGATGTTTTGTTTAATTTTTTTTTCCCTGATCTACCCTGATATTTTACTTTGGATGATCTAGTTTCTATTGTTTCAAAACAGTACGCTGTGATTGAGATGATGTAATTATAAATGGTCAACATCATGACAAATGAAGCCAATGTGGTTGGAGTTTAGTTTCAAACTAATTACGGTATATAAAGGAATACATTTTAATGCCCTAACTCCAACCTTCACCTTTGTGTTTTCCATATGAGGTGAGTCAAGCTTATTTGTGATCATATTGGGTCATTTCTTCAAGTGGAACATGCAATAAACTATTTTTTTTAAAGTTATAATATTAGAACATTCTTTTTAGCCATATTTGCTGTAAAGCATTTTACACTCAGAACTACATACTCTTAATAAATCTAAAGCATATCTCTATATTTTCTTAATAAGAGATGTTTGGGATGTCTCCAGACTATTTGGCTCAAACTTTGGTCTAATTTCCTCGGACCAAGAAAGGGCCTTTGAGCGGGTGGAACACCAATTTTTATGGCATAATTTTCAGCCTTCTGGTTTCCCACGTGGCTTCACTGCTATGATCAGAATGCTCTGTAAAGACATTGAAAGTATTTTTAAAGTCAATGATGGCTTGAGTGCGCCTTTTAAAGTAGGAAGAGGAACCAGACAGGGTGGTTCACTTTCTGGTATGCTTTATTAAATAGCTCTTGAACCATTTTAAAATCAAATCGGGGTGAACATTAGTGGATTCAAGCATGAGAACCCTTTTATTTGTGTCAATCTTTCCGCAACTGCTGATGATGTGATGATTTTGATAAATGGTCAAAAAGATATCGATAAGTTAATTTACATAGTTGAAAAAATCTTTGCTAACAAACTTAATAGTGATAACTGAATAGAGTGATGGCATTGACTTTGTTAGAAAGCAGAATCTCTCTCTCTCTCTCTCTCTCTCTCTCTCTCTCTCTGTATTTTTTTACATATCAGGCCTCTAGCTCCAGAAAACATGCTCCATAAGAGGATGCAAGAGAAATAATTCAAATTGATTTAATCCGAGACTGAGGCTAAACAGTCCACAGATAACCACAGCAACGTATTCCATTAAAAGATGTTTACTGTCTTGCTTTAAGAATCGTGTTTGTTATATTGTTGTGCTTAGGACTACACACAGAAAACACGTGGGAATTTACGACTTAATTAAAGCTGCATTACTGAACTTTTGCATCTCTATCACCATCACTGTTTGAAACAAGTTACTCGCAGAGTTTGTTTTTTTGAATGTGGGTTGTGTTTCGGCATTGCCCCTGTGCGTGGATGAATCTGATGGTTAGAGGTATTCGTGTGGGTTATATTAGCTCCAATACTTGACAGTGGAGGTGGCGGTGGAGACAGCCATCTTGGAGTAAAGGTGATGTGCTCTCTCTCATAGCTAGCAGAAAATAAGTGCAATTTACCACACTGACCATAGCAAAACAAAACAAAACAACCAGAACAAAAAGAAATAACAAAGGAATGTCGATACCTAGCTATAGTGCCCTGCACTAATATTGGCACCCTTGGTAAATATGAGCAAAGAAGGCTGTGAAAAATTGTCTTTATTGTTTAACCTTTTGTTGTTTTGTTTAAAAAAAACTGCTCTCATGGATATCAAACAATTGCAAACACAACACAAAAAATATCATTGTTAAATATGTGTGCCACAATTATTGGCACCCCTACGAATTCTTATGAGAAAAATATATTTGAAGTATATTCCCATTGATAGTTTAAAATTTTTTAGTACACCTGGGTGACTAGGAACAGGAAATTGTTCAACCATGACTTCCTTTTTTACAGGGGTATAAATATGAGGTAACACACAGGCCAAATTCCCTTAGTCATTCATAACAGTTGGTAAGACCAAGGAATATAGCTGTGATGTGCAGCAAAAGGTTGTTGAGCTTCACAAAATGGGAAGCGGCTATAATAACAAAGCACAAGCATTGAAAATGCCCATTTCCACCATCAGGGTAATAATTAAGAAGTTCCAGTCAACTGGAAATGTTCTGAATCAATCTGGAATTGGACGTGTGTCTATATCGTCTCAACACACTGTGAAGAGGATGGTTCGAGTTGCCACAAAATCTCCAAGGATCACAGCCGGAGAATTGTAGAAGTTAGTTGCATCTTGGGGTCAGAAAGTCTCCAAAACTACATGATGAAACCAAAATAAATCTTTTTGGTAATAAACACCAGAGGTGGATTTGGTGCACACAGAGAGCTAGCCATATGGAAAAGTACCTCATGCCCACGGTTAAATATGGTGGTGGCTCTTTAATGTTTTGGGATGTTTTTTAGGACCTAGACATTTTGTTAGGATACATGGCATCATGCTATCAAATATCAACAGATATTAAATGAAAACCTGACTGTCTCTGCCAGAAAGCTTACAATGGGCCATGAGTCGATCTTCCAGCAGGACACTGATCCAAAACATACATCAAAATCTGTCCATGGCCATCCCAGTCCCCTCACTTGAAACCCATAGAAAACCTGTGGGGTGAACTGAAGAGGAGAGTCAACCAATGTTTGAAGGATCTGAAGAGATTCTGTATGGAGGAATGGTCTCATATCCCATGCCATGTATTCTCCAACATCATCAAGCATTATAGGAGAAGACTCAGAGCTGTTATCTTGACAAAGGGAGCCAATAATTTTTGAACACCTATATTTAACAAAGATATATTTTTTTTTTGATAAACCTGTGTTGTGTTTTCAATTGTTTGATATCCATAAGAGCAGAGTATTTTTGTGAATTTTTTTAAACAAAATATCCAAAGGTTAAACATTAAAGACAATTTTTCACAGCCTTCTATGCTCATATTTACGAAGGGTGCCAATATTAGTGGAGCGCACTGTCAAAAGAACAAGTGTGCTAAAGTTACCTAGCTACCTATTGAGCCACTGAAATGTCTTACCTGTTCAACTGAAAGAAAAAAAAAAGCCATTTCTGCTTCAGTCCTCAATCACTTCAGATCTCTGCTCTGTCGCCACCTCTGAAAAGCCATGCCGATATTTATTCTCATTATAGCATGCGCCCTGTCTCTTTCCCTTTTTGACTGCAAGCTCTCCGCAGTTCGTCAACGATGTCGACGATGATTGCGTTTAGAACTATCTAGATTTAAAGCAGCCATCTAGATGACAATTTTAAATTCTTTTCAATTTTCAATTTTATACAAGCTATAACAGTAAACACTCCACCATCCTCAGCCCCCATGCATGTTATATAGTAGCCATGTCTTCTTCTTTTGGTTTATGGTTGTGATGTAACCACGCAAAGTAGAATGATGTCAAACTGATGTTTCCTGAAAAATCCGACCAGACAGCTAAAATTATAAATCATTATTATAAGCTTACCACTGCAAATCAGGGTAAGGTAAGGAGACAGTTTTAACCACAGTTTTCTTTTATTTTTTTTTACGTACTTGCTCATTAATTGATTTCTGTTTATTTTTAACCAAAAAAGTGTGATACTGCAGCTTTTCCTTGATCCTTCATACTGGTAATTTGTACAAAGACATAGTTTATATATATATTTATTTATTATCCATGCATTTACTTTAACAACAACAACAAAAACAACAACAACAACAACACAGCAGAATGATAGGAGAGAATAAATGAATATCTACAGTTTGGGGGAAAATGATTTCAATAGTGAGTAAACAAACTTGGTTTTGTTTTTTAAAGGAAACATTTAGGATGGTGTGGGAAGTGCTAGCCAAAGCATAACCTGAAATCTGAGACCTGAAGCAGGAAGAACGTAAAGCTGAAAGTGTTTCAGCTGTAACTCAAAAAGGAGTTGCCTGTGAAAGAGGATACTGATCTCCAAAAGACCTGATCTATGCATAAAGGTTTTCTCCTTCATTCTCTTCTTCAAGGTTGGAAGATGGACACATATTTCATTTGCTAAAATATTTTATTTAATGGACTCCCAGCATTCAGATAAATGTCAGTTGATTTATTATTATTATATTTTTTTCCCGTAATAGTTCCTTTTGAAGCATTAGAACAAGGTAGAAATAATTTCTTTTACCTATATTTTTCTCAGGCTTTTGTAGTCGATGTTTCAGTCACAGAAATCATCATTTTAATTTATTCTTCCAACCATGTCAAGTTTCCCTCGGCAGTGTGCTTTATGCAGAGTCATGCTGAGTCAGAGAGGCTAATTGAGCTTGCTGATGTTTAGTGACAGGAGCTGAACCAGACCAAAAGCAGTTTACTGAAATAACAAATGATGAAGCCAAAATAATGATCAACATTTACAGTAGTATTTTCTTTCTAGGAGGCCTAAGTCAGTCTCGGAAAGCAGATTGAATGGAAGCTTCCCTTCAGAGAAGATATTTCTATGTCCAATTTAGGAGAAAATGTCAGAAGGTGGACTGCAGAGTGTCCAAACTAAGGCTACAATCTCAAGTAAGAGCCCCTCTGAACTTAATAATCACATCATAACTCTTGTAGATTGTTGCTTTGGACTTTCTTTCACTCAGTAAGCCTATGCATATATTTGTATCATGATAGATCTATTTTCTAGGTATGGGTTTGCTATATCTACCAAAGATCAAATAGCAGCCACTTCTGCATGAGCCTTGTGGAGAGGCAAGATACAGGTATGTGGGTGTCCATTCTGCCCTGACAGAGAAACTCTGCCAGTTGCATGATTGTGCCAAGATATGCACCATCCTGTACCATCCCCAGGGGATTTGTGCCTGTGAATGTAAATGTATCTGACCACCTACCCAACCTTCCTGTTTGCATACACAAACACACTTCACTCAAGCACTGGTCTAACCCCATTCTTTGTTTTGCATGGCTGCCATGCCAGGCTACTGGTGGAAGTTACCATCGGAGCACCAATGGGGAGGAGGTGATATGATATGGATGCATGGATCCATGCCCACTATCATACCCTCATTGATTCTTTTGAGAAAGTTAGGGCCCTTAGTGGTGTAGAATAGACGCTGGCAACTACAGTCTGAATATTCTGCGAAAATAGCTTTCTTATAAAGAAAATGCTGACAATTTCAACAAAAGCTGCATATCATCTTTCAAAGCAATAAGTTATCTATCCGTTTACGTAATTTGAGCATTCTTTGTCGCATTGTTGTGGAGCACTCGATAACAATAGACATGTCTCCTTTGGGATATTTTTACCATCAAAAATCATCGTTCCAACAAGTGAACAATAAAATGCAGCTTCTGGGTAGAAACACCAGTTATTTTAAAGTATTTTTGTAGTAAAATTAACCACTTTTTAAAATTATGATCTGTTATGGTAAATGTCTGTCCTTTCACTTAAGTGCATAGTCATCAATGTGCACTGCTTATATTTTGGAGCAGAAAGACGTGAATTAAATCAGTAAAAGAACAGGAAATTGGAAGGCAGTCCCTCTGCTCTCAGATGAAAGAGTTTCTACAACTGTTTCTACAGAATTTCTATAAATGGAACAAATGTAAATTGCCATCGAATTGGCAATGTACCCAGCACCCTAAATCAGTAGTAGTGGAATGGAGACAGGGGCTTCCTCAGCACTGGATCACATCTGGCATGAAATTCAATCCAATCAAAAGTCCAAAGGAAAAAACAAACAAACAGAGAGATACAGGGAGTATCTCACGGAGTTTGGGACAATCACCCAAATGTGTGTGTGTGTGTGTGGGCGGAGGCCTGGGGAGGGGGAGGTCTGGGTTGAGTTACAAGCCATGTGTAAAGGTTTTGTCAGTATTTTAGGATTTTGAGTCTGATCACAGTTTGTAGAATGCTGTGCTATACCAAGGGAGTGCTTACATTTGGACGTTGTCACTGCTGTTAATACATTTTTCACAAAGTCTGGTTTCACAAATGCTACAAGTGCACTAATTATATCAAACTGGCGGCTTGCCAGCACATAGTGTACCGTCCTATAAAAAGACAGGGGAATAGCATGACGGTGCACAGGGTATAAGGCTTACCTTTGTCTTGTCAGCACTGGGTATATTCACGCACCACTGATAGCTTGCAGTGACGCAGCTCTATCCTCCTGGAAGCCTGGATGGGGAGAATATTGATGAGTGCACCTCTCTCAATGGAAAGGGAAATAAGAAAGAACTCTTATCATGTGTGTTTTATCTGTCTAACATAGCAATGAGTTTTCCTGTAGTTTTGTTGACTGGTGCAGCCTAAAAATCCTTGTGTGGGAAATCTCAGCACGGAGTCTCAGCGAAACTGAATCGTTTGCATGGAATGGACTCGAATATGGGGCAGATTAAGTGATCATTCACTGTACGGCTCTGTACTATACTGTACTTTTGTCGCTGCCTCCACTGATGCTTGTCTCTTGGTGTTGTAAAAACCCAAGATCTATAAAGAAAAGTAGGGGTAGGATTTTATGGCACAGCCCTGTGACACATATTGTGTTTATATATAGTGCGACCCTGACCAGGATGAAGTGGTGAATAAAATGAATGAATGAATGAATGTTTTCTGGTTCTGACCACTGCTTGTGTCTTTTGTATATTGATAATACACATGCCCACTTTTATCCTCTCTGCTGGGTTTTGACTACAGGTAATAATTATTTACCATGACTGTAAGATCAGTCTCAGGGAAGACAGTGCATACCTTCTGTCCTCTCCCAGTCAATACATACAGGCTTGACATCGCCTAACAAACTGAAGAGAGCAATCAGAGTGCATGTTTAAATCAGCATCAACATACAGCTGAGTCTCCAGCATCTTAGCAGCCATCAACAGAGACCCCTGCATTCTGTCAGAGGATTTGTCTTAAAATTCAGACTCTCTCTCTCTCTCTCTCTCTCTCTCTCTTTCTTTCTTTCTCTTTGAAAGAGTTTCTCATTACCTCTAGGTCACAGTAAAGTGCATGCAAAGAAGAGCCCCTGAAATGTGAAAACTATTAATAAATGGGCTGTGGTTCTTTTATAGTTCAAACAATCTACACTATATGACCAAAAGTTTGTGGACACCCGACTATCAAACCTATATGTGCTTTTTGAACATCTTATTCCAGATTTAGTCCCACTTTGCTGTTATAATAACAACCATTCTTCTGGGAAGGCTTTCCCCTAGATTTTGGAGCGTGGCTGTGGGGATTTTCCAATTCATTAGTGAGGTCAGGTACATGTGAGGACTGGGGATTACTGGGGATTAGAAGAATGATGTGCTGTTGATCTTTCAATTGATCCCAAAGATGTTCATTGGGTTTGAGGTCAGGGCTCTGTGAAGGACGCTCGAGTCATTCTACTACAACATTGACAAACCATGTCTTCATGGAGCTTGTTTTGTCCACAGGGCCATTGTCATGCTAGAACAGACTTAGGTCTCTTAAATTCCTGTGAAGGGAAATTGTAATTCCACAGCATACAAAGACGTTCTATACAATTATGTGCTACAAACCTTGTGGCAATGCTTTTAGGAAGCAACACAAACGAGTGTGATAGTCAGGCATGCACAAACATTTGGCCAAAATGAAGGCACTGCCCACTGAGTTCAATATTACATAATAATATGACAGAACTGTATTACAATGAAGATTCTAGCCAAAGCAATTTAAAGCTTTTTTCAGATTAAGACAGTCTGCCTGCAACGAACTAGAAAGGACCTGTGACCACACGGTGAGATCACCAGGCTGTGTTAATTGCATATCCATGTGCTTGTGTAATTCAACACTAGCAGATCTCTTCTCTTCAGGATCTGTCATGACACTGTACTCTATTTTACAGGCAATCTGGTGTGTAATTGCAATCGGTAAAAGCTTGCAAGTGTTTAATATGTTTAATAAAGCCTTTAACTTTAACATTTTTACTAAGAGGCTTTAAAATGGTTGAATGATTAAAAAAAGACTTAGCTAAGGATCTGTACATTTTCAATCACCACTTAACTAACTTATGCTTTGTATATTATTATGATTATGGATAATAAATATAGTGTATAATCTCATATTATTTGCAAAGTCAGTTTTCTCAGCTTTCATAATTCATTCTTATGTGTATGAGAATCTTAGTAGTTGGTGTGTACTTTGTACCTATTGCCATGTGCTACACTTTTCTATGGAAATTGCTGGTTTGAAGTTAAAGTGAAGTATTTCAAGGAAATATGAAATAAGACTGCAACTGACCAGACTAATCTCTACATTTTAAATAGCAATTTAAATCATTGTAAGGATCATTTAAATCAACAGATGCTATATTTTTATGTCAAATATCCCATTATTAACCTACTCATACAAAAAATTAATCTTACTGCTTTATGGCATGATAATTGTACATTTGTATAGCCAGCGCATGCTGTCTGAATGTAACAGATAAATATATATATATATATATATATATATATATATATATATATATATATATAGAGAGAGAGAGAGAGAGAGAGAGAGAGAGAGAGAGAGAGAGAGAGAGAGAGAGAGCATAAAAAAAGCATTTGTTCTACTAGTGAATGTCAAGGTAGACTCTTGTCTATATATCTATATAATATGTATGTGGGTCAAATTTTAGATCAGTGAGTAAACTTTTGTTTTCTTACAAAGGTTTTAATAATTCAGTGACCAAATCTCTTAATCATGCCTATTGATATCTGACTTTTCAACAAAGTTAAATAACAATAACTTCCCCATATTGGCAAAATTTGTCATCTTAAATGATTAGATGACACACAAAACAATAGTCTCTCTCTCTCTCTCTCTCTCTCTCTCTCTCTCTCTCTCTCTCCCCAGAAATATTGGGTACACATCTGCATTTGTAAATGTACTTCCCATTGTAATTTTTTGTCATCCAACCAGTGCCATTATGACTGTCATAGCAGAAGTTATGGACTCCTAACTATGTTTTTTTTTGTTTTGTTTTGTTTTTGTTTTGTTTTTTTATCTCAAAATGCCTGGATTTAATTTATATGTAAATGTACTCCTTGTAGTAGATTATTTGTCAGCAAATTATTGGTCGGTTTGAGACAGAAAAAAGGGGGCAGGAGGCATATTGCTGCAGCATGAACCGAGAAGAAAGAAAAGTCAACATAAATACATGAGCCTGAAGCCCAGAGGAAAGTATCACAGCTTTGAAGTATAAAACTAATGGATCAGCCCCAAATTAAACAACCAAATTACTTTAGTTTTGAAAAGGGAAGAAGGAAAACGGAGGTGATTGAGAAGCAGGAACAATGGGCTTGTTATTGAGAGAAGTGTGTTTGATTATGTGATTGGATAATGCAGAGGTAATAAATTAATATATAAAAGGATAAAGAAGAAGGATTAACTTAAAAACTAAAAGCCTTATAACCTTGGGGTACTATTTTTTAAATATGTGGTGTTGATGAAATGTTGAAACCTAAGAGAACCTTTGACTGGTACAGTAACTAACACTCTTTTAGCTGAATGATCACAAATCCCCACAGCCACGCTCTAAAATCTAGTGGAAAGCCTTCCCAGAAGAGAGGGGCTTATTATAACAGCAAAGGTAGAATTAATCTCAGATTAGATGCTCAACAATTGCATATGGGTGTGCTGGTCAGGTGTCCACAAACTTTCCCCATATAGTATAATTAATGACCCATATTGCCTGCCACTCATTAAGTCTGATCTCACTAATATTATTTACATTTACCCAGTGTTTAATTTGTAAATCTGCAGGTCCCGGAACACTAAGAAGGTATTGATCCGACAGGTCAAATGCGTGCGAAAGGTCACGGTCTTAGCAGCCATCACCAATCGGTCCTCGAACTTACAGACATGTAAACGTGCTTCCGGTATCTCACATAGCCAGCGATATTTAATGCTGATAGGGATGTAATTGATCACACTGGTACAGCGACGTAATAGCATAACGAGTTAATAGCAGTGAGTATTCTCAGTGCAAAAGGAAACATTTTTGTATTGCACATTCTATCAGCTGTCACCTCAATTAGATACAAAAGACATTTGCCCAAAGCATTTAGAAAACAAAGCTACGTTTCATACAGTGAGCGTACTTACAATAAACATTAACTGCACAACATACTCAAGAAAACATTGTCTTACCTAAGACAAAATATTCCACAAAGCTGTCATGTCAACGTCCTCCTACTCTTCCCTGTGTCCCTTACGTATCCATGAGTGCACAAATGGCTCAGGATTAAACTTTGTAAGCGGTGGACCCACGATGTTCAAAAACATCAGATTCGAGATGGTGTGAATGAGAAGGGATTCACGCAGCGAGCTACAAATGAGATTGATTTTGAACAAACCTTGCTCACACTCCACTCAAGATCGGTATAGTATTCACAGTAGCAAACAACTGCCTCAGTTCTTCTGGATTTTTTCGGTGTATTTGAGTCCCTGTACTCCCTAAAAGCCTGAATGACTGTACGTGGGCTGTTAACTCTATTTAATTCCGGGCAGTCAATCTCACTTTCAAAGCCATGTGCAGGTCAACAGTGTTTAGCTTCGTAAGCACTTCTAAAACCTTCCACGATCAGGCTAGTACCACACCTATTTGTTGGAATGGTCACCAAACTGCTTCATCAGTGATCTGCTGCCGGTGGCTCTCTTGGACTCTTGCCGTTTTAGTATATTATTTGTGTTCTTAAAAAATGCTGGTAATGATAACTGTTTCGTTTCGCTGTAACACACTCTACAACGCATGCTATGTGACTGTAGGCTTCACTTTGTGACGACGAATTCAGATTAACTTTGCAGAGGTACCGGATCCACATACAAATGTTCCAGAACGCAGGTGTGCTATATTTTAGAGGTGCCGGATCCTGTTCCGGCAGGATCTGGCTCAAATTAAGCTCTGCATTTACCTCAACAGGCAGCTCTGGGATCAACCGAATGCAGAGGGTTTGGATTTTAATCCGGTTAGCTAAATGAACAGGTTCAGATTAATTGATGTTAGTTTAAATGTCAGGCACGGAAAAAGTCTTCAAATGTCAGTTCACTGAGGTAAAGTTCAGTCACACAGATGAAATTTCATGGGCCAGTGATAATATTTCAGATTTAATTAACGATTGTGTGTGTACAATCTTTTACCTGTCACCCCGTAATTGTGTGACCTCATATTCTCCCTTACTCTTTTCTATTATAATGAATAAACTATATGGTTAACTATAAGAAGGCAAGTACCCTGGTCCTGAGGGAGCATGGATTCCCTAAAGCATGATGCTTCCTTCACCTTGCTTTTTTTTTTATTTGTCAAACATACCTTTTTTCTTTTTTTTTTTCCTTATCTGCATAAAGCTCATTAATGTAGGAAAATATTAGTCAGCTAAAACGTCATTTGTAACTGTTAAAAGATTTGGTACAAGCAATCGCAATCTGTAATTATCACATTGGTCATATAGTTTTATTATTGGTAATCAGAAGCATGTAGACTATACAGTGGTATATGTGCAGCTATTTCTGAACGCTGTTTCAAGACCGTTAACACTGATTGTGGATGTAGTTGCCCATAGATCTCTGGAGATTGGTTTAGGAGTTATGAAGGCTTCTTTAGCTCAATTTTGTCTAGGAGGAGTGCTATGTGTCTCCATGTGTGGGGAAAAAAAGTGTTAAATCTCTTTGAAATGGCTGCGAAGCCGTTTTCAGATTCATGGGCAACAATCTTCATGAGCTAAGAGTTCGCTTTGTTCAATGTTGCAATATAGTACAATGGCAAATACTGCCGAAGGAGTGATGTTTTTATAAGGCAGCGCTGCCCCCTTTGCTTAATGTCAGTCTGTAGAAAAATGTTCAAATACAAATATTGATCTCAGACATTTTTCATGACTTCAGATATCCTAAGACAAAATCGAGCAAATACATGCAACAATGCTTTTATACAATAAGCAATGAAGCATGAGCTCATAGAGCAGAGCTGCAACCAATATATGTAATAATAACTTCGGTTGATTTTGTTGAAGTGTAGCTCTGAAACAGATGATTCTCGCACAGAACCCCTCTCAGAGAACGGCGACCCCCTAAGCTCTGGCTGAAGCGAAACAGCTGCGTCTTTCGTTGTCACATTACTTTCCCTGGCTGGTGGCACAAATCTTGTTTGACTTTGGCTGTTTGGCCCTATATTCCTCCAGGGTCCTTATTAAAAAAGCCACTGTGCCTGCTGCTGACCAAAATGCGTTTATCGGGAATCAGTTCGCGTTTCAAGTGACAGCTGGGGACCTGAGACTCCTCTCAATGCCGGCATTAAATTGGTCAGCCTCCCATACAGCACACTGCACTGTGTTGGTGGTCTGGAGATGCATTAGGTGAATTATGGGGTGCTGGCGGACTAGTGCCATGTATTGCTGTCTTTACTTGAGCCATTATGTTTTGTATCCTTGTTCTAGCAAATTGATTTAACAATTTGTCATTTTGTTAAGGCCACCACTGATGGGTACAGACTCTCCTCTGTCTCTTTCAGTCTTTAGCATGCCAGGACTGTCAGAACCCCGGAGAGAACGAGTGTGTGACTCAGCATCTAATAACTTAACCAATAAACCTTGTAGTAACCTTAATTTAGTTATTGCCTAGCATAGTATGTAAAAGCACATATAAGTAAAAGCCATTCATATATACCGTTTAGATAATCAGTGCAGTTTTAGATTTAGTTAGACCTACCTTAATACATATTTCTCTAATTCTCATTGTAAACCAAATTTCTACAAATATAGCGAAGTATTATGGCAGTGGAAAGACCTTATATCTCCTTTATTGTTCCTGCTTCGCAAAGCATCATAAATGAACTTTCATTACAAAGGTGAAAAATCAATTGTTGCATTGCAGTTATTACAGACTTGCATCACTCTCATTAATATTAACAATTAATGGAGAGTGTAAAAAAGACGGCATCATCCGGTACAGCCCCATCCTTGTCCTGCTGAAGTAATCAATATTACAAGCTCGTTACTGTGATTAATTTTCATCTTCTGCATGCTATCGTTTCACCAGCCTTAGCTGTGAGTTTGCTATCAGACCGGGTGCTTGGATAATTCCAAGTACTTTTATGGGGTCAGCATTTTGACAAATATTAATTACATCTTGGAATACTCTCTCTCTCTCTCTCTCTCTCTCTCTCTCTTCCTTGCTTATTAATTCTACCCTCTTCACACCATCTCCTCAGTGACCAGCGCACTCCTTTTAAATACTGGATGTGGTAAAGACTATTTGAAAAGTACATGTCTTATCTCCCAGATCAGATTCAGTCCCAAAGGAATGTGAAAATCTGCTTGCATGAATGGAAATGTGTGTGTGTGTGTGTGTGTGTGTGTGTGTGTTTGTTTTTGGGGGTGGGGGGAGCTCTTTTCTCTGCCTGAATGGCTACAAGATCTGACAGTGGAGCTTCTCAGAATTCCCTGGTGACAGAACTCCCGAGGTTGGAGGTTCGAGTTGCTATGTGAACCACATAGAACAATCTGCACCATGCAAAAGACTATTACTCATTTAACTTTTATTTGTTGTGTCTTTTTAATGATGCATGGCGTATATTGTATGCCGTAGGCATGAAGTGCTGCATTAAGCTTGTCAGCCATCAACTGTAAAAAGAGAAAGAGAGAGAGGAAGAGCGAGAGAGAATATTGGCACTTATGGTGTTTTCTATCTAGCCAAAGTAAATCTAGAGCCCCCCCAAAAAAATCTGTATACATTTCAGCTTTGAATATGTTTTGGGCCATTAATTTTATGGCTTAATATACAAACAGTCCACTGGGGTATAATAATTGCCCTCTGAATGTGCTTGTGATAGTAGAATTACGAAGCAGAAAGAATGCAAAAGAATCCCATCATGCCTCTCTCTATCCATTTAACTACACAGATTATTTGATATTCACTTTATTAGGGACTTTCCTAAAGCAGGATAGTCAATAGCCTTTAACCTTTACCAGCACATCAAAGTTTAATAAAGCAGTTTAATCCCTTAGCAACTTGTAAACTCATCAGTAAGCTCAAATGACATTAATAAATACCCCATTTTCACCAACCCCTGTCCATGCCCTGCAATCACTCACCTGTATAATTACAAATTGACAAAAAAAACGAGAAGTGAAAGTGTGCACAGATTGAAAAAAAATTGTTTACTTCTGCCAAAAATCAATATGCTTAATTGCTTGTTTGTCAATGGAAGCCTACCAAATTTTTTTTTTTTTTTCACGTGACCTTCTTTCTAATTTGGTATGGGGTAGGGGTGGAATGAAATGATAAAATCACTCCTTTTACAGATAATGATAATGGCACTCAATAACAAACACTGCAGAAGAAATTCAAACGTTAAATTATTAAGTGACAGATTATTAAGACACATTGTTTTCAGACCCTTGTCCATATTTCAAAGAACACTGTGCAACATTATACTGTATATTATAATAGCATAACGTAACTGCCATGGTACCCAGTGAACACTATAATCAGTTTATTGTGTCCCAACAGCCCAATACAATACTCGTACCTCCTCACCCAAAGATGTCACTGGTTAGCACGTTCGCCTCACACCTCCAGGGTCTGGGGTTCGATTCCCGCCGGGGCCATGTGGGGGTTTCCCCAGGCCAAAGACATGGGTAGACATGGTGTGT
Source organism: Ameiurus melas (assembly GCA_012411365.1). Taxonomy (NCBI): domain Eukaryota; kingdom Metazoa; phylum Chordata; class Actinopteri; order Siluriformes; family Ictaluridae; genus Ameiurus; species Ameiurus melas. Next base: position 7,378,434 of record CM022766.1, on the reverse strand, counting down.
CTAAAGTGTCTGTAGTGTATGAATGTGTGAGTGTGAATGTGATTGTGCCCTGTGATGGACTGGCACCCTGTCCAGGGTGTACCCTGCCTTGTGCCCGATGCTCCCTGGGATTGGCTCCAGGTTCCCCCGCGACCCTGAAGAAGGAATAAGCGGTAGAAGATGAATGGACGGTTTCCTGATGGCGTTGCAACTTCTAATTCCCTGCCTACAGCCGGTAAATGACCGAAAACATTCCCTCAACTTGTAGTTTCAACCCATTAATTGGGGTAAACTTCTCAACTACCAGTTCCTTCTGAATTATGTCAAAATAACATGGCATGGTAAAGTGTCTCTTCATAACTTTAAATGAGTTTATAACAGTATTGGCTTTAAATCAATTAAATCGGTTAAATCTCTGACCATACTAATCATTGTTTTGAGATAGTGATCATCGATTTTGAGTTATTACTAACGGTAGCCTGTTAGTTTGTTGCTAACATTACTTGCTGTTGTCCATTGTTGTTGCTGTGCTGCAATTTCAGTCCAATATGTTGACTGAACATTTGAAGTTCACTATATAGGTACAGAACCAATATCTCTAACTCTAAAATTGTGCTTAAAGTAGCTATTTATTAACTTTATGTGCTCTGACAGAGCAAACAAAAGACATGCTTTCATGGTGGCATCCATGTTCGCTTTCAAAGGGAACACAACATTACTTGAGCTTCATGCTGTGGGGAGTGCCTCCGCGAGTGACCTGTATTTGAAATCTCTGTAAAATCACGCCAATTTATGGCTTACCGTGGTCAGGTGACGTGGCATTTCAAGCATCACATGACCATAAAACAGCACCTGTAAAATGAAGCAAGATGGATTTCGGAACCTCAGGACACTGGAGCCAGCTCAGATTCTGTGGGTCCCATATGGAGCTGGAGGTGGAACCGGAAATGAGCGTTGCTCCATCTCTCGCTCTTTCCTCTGGATCTGACTCTCCAGTACCAGGTTTTGGGGCACACAAAGCAATTTCTCCCTCTGATATGGAGAGTCAACCCACCCTCTCAGAGGTTGTGTCAGTGGGAAGGAGAGCGCACCCTCACACCACAGAAAACTCCCCTTTTTTCCTGGTAATGCACCATGAAGTACCACACTTCTGGGGAAAGCTGTGTTTATAACCCTATGATGTCTGATTATTCAGCCATCATGAGAAATAAACAGTACAGTTATTTTGCTATGCTGAATGTGGAGGATGGCACTTCTCGCCATCCTCTCTCTCTATATAAATGGCAGCAAAATCATGGGGACTGGCTTTTCCAATCCCAACTGTGTAAGACCACCTCAGCATTGGTTGGCGAAGCCTATGCGTCAGCAGGTCCTGCATGTGGGTCTCTGCATACAATGGCAGTGTTTCAGGCCTACCAGGCAGACATGCTGAATTATGAGGGAGGCACAGAAGGTGAGTGTGGTGGCGCAGGTGGTAGAGCGGGTCCACTAATCGTAGAGTTGGCGGTTCGATTCCTGCCCCAGATGACTCCACATGCTGAAGTGTCCTTGGGCAAGACAATGAACCTCAAGTTGATGGCAAGTTAGCGCCTTGCATGGCATCTCTGCTACCATTGGTGTGCGTGTGTGAATGGGTGAATGAGAATTGTGTAAAGCCCTTTGGATAAAAGTGCTATATAAGTGCACCATTTATTTATTTACCATTTACCGCCTACCCCTGCAGAAAGCCAGGGGGACCAGTAGGCCACAGTAGCAGCCTGCTTGTAGGCCAGATTTTAAAATGATAATCAGTGCCAAAAATGCCAAAAGAAGTAGTCCTGATGGGCCGCGGAGGTAACAGGGGACAAGAGGTTGTTAGGGCAGTTAGCCCCCAGCATTCCTGTAGAGCTCCCCTAGTCAATGTCATTCCAAGTTTTCAGTTTTCTCTGGTCAGCAAACTGTCACAGGGCAACAGAAATATGATACTTTCCCTCCAACAAAATGTAGAAAGTTAACGTCTCTAAAGACCATCTGGCAGCATGGAAACTACTGCCAAATGTATCTTCATGGGCTCTGTGTTACTAGTTCATAGCATAACCCCCCGTTTCAGAGGCTTGCTCGACACAGTAGTCAGCACAGAGCAGAGCCCAAAGTTAGCACAGGAAGTAAGGGGAAGTTTTGTCAGTGAGTGCAATGTATATTCCAGACAAATGGAATGTGGGGGCAGACATCCTGTCAAGTCAGGAGCTGAGGCCCAGAGATTAGAGGCTCCATCCACAAATGGTGGAGTCCATCTGAGGTTGATGTGGATGTGTTGGCCTCTGAGGAGACAACAAGCTGCCCATTGTGGTTCACCATAATTCCTCCTGCATCAAAGAAAAAAGGTTATGGCTGGACGACACGGTACACACATGGCTGAGGTCACGTCTGTATGCCTTTCCCTCAATTACTCTGTTTCCACAGGCTCTAGCAAGAATTCACCAAGACCGTCTATGTCTGTTGCTAGTAGCACATTATTGGCCAGCTCAAATATGGTTCTCAGAGATAATATCTCTGCTAGACACCACTCCCTGGTAGATTCCCGTTCAAAGGGATCTATTATCTCAAGCCAGATGGTTGATTTATCCCCTTCGGACCGGAACTATGGAAACTGGCAATGTGGCCCCTGAGGGGCACCAGCTCATAGATTCTAGTCTCACAACCAAGGTTGTTAAACGCTAGAGCACTATACATGGAAAAATTGTATGCATTCAAATGGCAAGTTTTTTTTTATCATGGTGTGAGGTACGTCAGTTAGACCCAGTAAACTGTGCAATTGCTACAGTCCTGGAGTTCTTACAGGAATGTTTTTCAGCAAGGTTGGCTCCTTCTACAGTTAGGGTCTATGTGGCCGCCATTTCGGCCAACCATGCCCCTATTGATGGAGCCTCTGTGAGGCAACATCTTCTAACTTCGAGGTTTATGAGTGGTGTCAGATGGCTGAGGCCCATCTACAGATCACGCATACCTTCCTGGGACCTTTCTATGGTCATGGAAGGTTGGTCAGGTGAGTCAGGTGCAGAGAAGCTCTTTTTGCCCTGGCCCTGGCATCTCTGTTGCCCCTTGCTGTTTTGACTTTGCCCCTGGATTATATCCTAGGCCAGGTTATTTTCCTAAGTGCCCACATCTGCTGCCCAACTGGTAATGTTGCAGGCTTTCTGTCCTCCTCCGTTCCTTACACCAGAACAAGGAAGATTGCACCTACTGTGTCCAGTAAGTGCTCTTTGTACTTATGTCCACCGCTCCAGACAGTGGTGTAAGTCAGAGCAGTTGCTGGTCTGCTTGGCGGTGACAGTAGAGGTGATGCTGTATCAATGCAGCTCATCTCTAATTGGATGGTGGAACTTTTTTGAAGATAGGGACAGATGCTTGAAGTTGGAAGTTCAGACCATCACTGAGTGACAGTCAGTTTGAAGGTTCTGGAAAGGGACCTCATGCCTCACTGAGTAGGCAATGCCAGGCGTTGGTCGTTAACTGATCTCAAGTTGCATGAGGGAACATAAACCTCAAGGAGGATGTTGAACCAGGAAGGTGCTGTTCCAGACAAGGTATTCTATTTGAGCATCAAGGCCTTGAAATTGATGTGGGCAGCTACAGAAAGCCAGTGTAGGGACATGAAGAGGGGTGTGACATGAGTTCTTTTGGGCTGGTTGAAGACAAGGCATGCTGCTGCATTCTGAATTATCTGAAGGGGTTTGATGGAGCTGGTTGTGAGGCCTGAGAGTAGTGCATTGCCATAGTTCAGTTTTGAGATTACAAGAGCCTGGACTAATAGCTGTGTAGCCTGTTCATTGATATAGGGTCTGATTTTCTTGAACCTACAGGACTATGCAGTTCTTGAAATTTGAAGGATTAGATTAAGTTTTAATAAACTCTGCAATGCTTCCACTAAGTCTGCTTCATTACACATAGACTGTGGTATAATTGTTATGTGTATACTGTATGGACATGATGAATTCAATAGATATAATGAAGCTTAATATGTACCACGTTAGTGAAGGGAGAAATCTCCGCAATCAAACTTCTTTTGAGTTTAATGCTGTTGGTAAGCTGCCAGTAATGTTGATTCAAGTGTTTATAAGAGTAAAGAGTGAGTGAGTTAAAAAAAAAAAAAAAACAGAGACAAAGTTTATACTTCGCCAATGTAGAACAGGAGGCAGTGAAGGTTTCATTAAGGAGAAGAAAAGTGAGATTTATGAGAATTAATTACATTCTAAGAGTTGAAGCAGAGGCATTTATTCAATTTTTAAAAAAGCTGTTTACACTTTCATGTATTCTGTCCATTGCATCTAATTATAAATGAATTCCCTCAATTTGTATTTATTTGTTGTGTAATATGAGCTATTATATTATTATGTTATCTGAATCTCAAATCTAATTAACTAATTATTATGTTATGCTAGCTAATTAGCAGGCTGATATGAATAGATCAAGAAATCCTCAAAGGAAACAGACTATACGAATGATTCACTAAATTGTGTAGGATATGTGAGTTTGCATTATACTGTACACTCCTCCTCTTCGGTAATAAAACACAGGGAAAACCGTCACTTTCTACTCTAACATCCTCACTTGCTCACATCTGGATTGCCTGCAATCAAATATGATTTCTTTGATCTCATTTCTGGAAGAAAAAAAAAAAGAGAAAGAGAGAAGAGAAAAAAAGGAAAAAGTCATACTAGAAACAATAATCATTTCTACATTTATATGATTCACTAACCCATTTACATCCTGCAAAATGTTTCAAAAGAATTGGTGTGCCAAATGGATTTTTCTGACATGCGCATCAGTTGATAATACTTAAAAGGTTTTTGAATGTCCTCTTTTCTGATTTTAAACAATCTTAATGTGAGCGACTTGTAAAAGAAAATTTCCTTCTGGGTGCATTCATCTTACAGCTGTGAATAACATGTGCACTGACATCTCCGTATTAAAGCGTTGTTATGGGAATAAAATCACTTGATTGTGCGCATCAATTTGACTCACAGTTACTGACTACTAGTTAAAAGAGCAAAAACTCAAGCATGTCACAAACAGCCACAAACAGGATGCAAATTACATTCCAGCTTCAGTGCATTTTAATGCTACACTATAAAAATAATAGACCAGAGTGCACAAAATATGAATTACACTATTATCACACAATTTTGGGATTTTTTAAAAATTCTTATTGCACTCATTTGAATGAGCTGGAGGCTCAGCTATCATCATTGATTCTGAAACTGAAAGCACTCACTGCAGCACAGAAGCTGCTTACAGCTTAATAATAGATGGAGGATGCAATGCCTGCAACAATATGTGGAAGGGTTTTCCTCCATGTTCCACTCCAGCTTCCATAGCATCTATGATCTGTAACATACACCGCTGATCTGACTCCAAACTAGTTGAGTGTGATTGGAAAGCAATGTGCAACCAGCGGCTCAGAAAGCTCTCTTTCACAGTGGAATTCACAAAGCTACAGTGCAACGATTATATTTATATTTGATTTAGCTTTAAAGTACAGTTTTGTGTCTGTCTGCAAAGTCATTGCTAAGATACAGACTCACTTCCTGTTTGGCGGCTTCAGTGTTAGATTTGATGGCTCATTATGGACAAACCATTTGGAGTATTCAAAATTCTCTTGGAAAGTTTACGTGCGCCAAATTTGGTGATGATTGGACAAAATTTGTAGGAGGAGTAGTTAAAAAAACACCCAAAAATATCCAAGATGGTCAAAAATATTATTAGGCCTAAATTGACATCATAGGATGCCTTGAACTTGTCTCGACCCAGGGAATTTTTACATTTTATTTTTTTACTTTTACATTTTGGACACACGGTTCAAATGTTATGACCATAAAGGTACTTTGAAATTATGCCCAAATTTGACCTGATGGTGGCACTGGAGCATTGGCAGCATTTGGCCCAAATTTTTTCAGAATTTTCCTTACATCCTCCCCAATCAGTGTGCCAAATTTCACAACTTTTTACTAGACAGTTTATTTTTTTGGGCTGCCATAGACACCCTAACCAGAAGATGAAGAAAAGGTAGAATAATAATAGGAAGAAGAAGAAGAAGAAGGTTTAAATAATAGAGGATTTATAATAAAGGCCAAACCACTAGTCAAAACAAGCACATACATAGAAAACTTACTAGAAGGAAGCTTACATTATTTGCATCCACTTTAATGTTTTGTGTCTTTGTCTGAAATGCCATTTTTTGAGATTGTAGCTCAATTAACATCTATGTGTAATTTTAACTCATGACTAAACTAAGCGCATATTTCAATTGGTCAAAATAAACACACACACTCACACAATTAAATAAATAAATAAATACAATTCTTCCATAAAACTTTCAAGACAGACGTTTCATCATCATGTTTACCTCCACTTCCCTCGTTCCCTCATCTTTCCACTCAGTAAATCACAGAGATCAATGTAACGAGACAGGCACATGCAGAGAGACTGGATGGGAGGAATGAATTGGGAATGGAAAGAAGTCTCAGAGGAGAGCACATAGGGGGGAAAAATAATCAGCCTGACTGAGCCTAGGACTTTCAGTTCAGCTCAACATAATGATAAACATGATAAACAAGCAAGCTGAACATAATTGTCTCTAATATTGAGCTCTGATTTTGGTTATGATTACATATTACATAAATATCAGGAATGCCAGATGCACCAGAGTGGAAATAATGTGCAAAACTAATTTGGCAACATTTATGATACGCTACAGTGCCGAGGAACAGATAGAAAATAATATAATGAGTAAGCGTTGTACCTATTACAGTAAAATAATACCTATTTTAATGATTAAAATGATAACTGGTCAGATCAGATTACTAGTACAGGGATTACATGTATTCAGAAAGGTGTTCACCTTTCTTGTAATTATGAAACAAAAAGGTTAGTTCTGTCACATTCCCCTTATCTCTAACTGGCCACTCAGCCAAAGCACACATAGTGCAGTAAAGTACAGTACACACAATGAACATACAGTACAATGCTCTCCAGGAAAATGAGCAAACTTTCTTTAATAGATAAAAGCTATAGCACACGTGAGAAGTGGTACTTGGAGCTCAAACATACCATGTGTGTTGATTTGGCAAATCATCTTGTTAAAACCTCTACTGATTAGGTCATAATTTTACAAATTCAATTCAATTCAGTTTCATTTGTATAGCACTTTTAACAATGGAGATTGTCTCAAAGCAGCTTTACAGTAACATATAAACACAGGATACAGATTATGTGTGTGAATTTATCCCGATTGAGCAAGTGGCAATGGTAGCAAGGAAAAACTCCCTAAGAGGATATGACATATGCATTGCAAAATCTGAAAAATGTATTTTAAAAAATAAATAAATAAATAAAACAAATATAAATATAAAGACTGGCACCCTGTCCAGGGTGTACCCCGCCTTGTGCCCGATGCTCCCTGGGATAGGCTTCAGGTTTTCCCGTGACCCTGAAAAGGAGTAAGCGGTAGAAGATGGATGGATGGATGGAAAAATTACATTTAGTCATTTATTTAGTACTGCCCTGAATAAGCTATTTCACATAGCAGATGTTTACATAAAGTCCACAAGACACCATAATAACTGAATTTATTTACACAAATATGATTGATTCTTAATACTGTGTTGTTACTTGGATGATCAACGACTGTTTTTAGTGGTTGTTCAGGCCTTTTGCTGTTCCTAAGCTCACTGCTGCATTCTTTTCTTTGAAGAATGTACCAAATAGTTGATTTGACTACACCTAATGTTTTTGCTATTTCTTTGATGGGTTTTCTTTCATTTTTCAACCTAATGAAGGCTTGCTTGTCTAGCAGTGACAACACTTTGGACTTTATATTAGGAGTTAACAGCAACAGATTCCAAATGCAAATGCCACACATGAAATCAACCCTAGACCTTTAATCTGCTTACTTGTACGTCAAATAATGAGGGAATACCACACACCTGGCCATGGAAGAGTTGATCATTCAACTTTACTTTTGTTCTCTTAAGAAAAGGTGGGGGAGTACAGTGCTGTATCACACAATTTGGATGTAGGTACCACAAATTAACACTGAACGTGTACACTTTGTGGCCATACTCATGATTACATTTCAGCTCCTATATACTGTTGTACATAGGAGCTTTGAATTGAATTGAATTGCGGTAGACAGCTAAAAACGAATTATTATGTCAATGTCCAAATATTTACTGAGTGATACGTGGCTTTGTGTGTGTGTTGTGTGTGTGTGTGTGTGTGTGTGTTTTCACAAAAATGACAACTGTTTTGCATTTAATGTAAATATTTCTAAATATTACAAGTGTTAATAATTGTAGTATTTTTGTAATCGAGTATAATTTAGTGCTTTTGAAAGGTGGTTTGAATAAGTGTGCACAATCTACATTTTACATTTATGCTTCTTTGTACGATGCATGCAGTGGACTGGTAAGATGCAGAGAATTCATTTCTCTTCTTCCCTGAAGGTAAGTAGCTCAAGATCTGAACAGACCAGGATAAAGTTGAATTCTCAAAGAGCATCCAAGCCCATCTTGTAGAATTAAACCTTTATGCACAGTCTTAATTTGAGTAGCACAGGAGCATTTTCTCCAAGTCTTGACCAGAACAAGATCTAAAATGTATTTTGGTATGCACAACTAGGCACAAAAGCAGAGCACATCAAACATACCAAGAGATGGCTATGCAAATGGGATTTATGCCCACAGCCATGACAAGATCCTCCCATCTTTAATTACCACACAAATTATACACCGGCATAATACATCAGAACATAACAGGATTTACCCATTTTCTACTTTCATTTGCTGAATAATTGCTTACTTGGAGCAGCACAACCTTTGTAATGGAAAAGAAAGGCATATTAGGATTGAATGCTGGCTGCCTAAATCACCTAGCTGTGAGATTGCCTCTGCACTAATGAAAAGCACAACAACTGGCTTTAATTTGACAGACATTTAAATGTGGGTCTATATCTCATGTCTTTGCCCTCTTTTCTGTAATAAGTCATCAGTAACAGCTACCCTCTGAAAATGAATGTTGCCATTTAATTACTTTAAAGCATGTCGCCTTTTTTTTTCTTGTCCAGGTCACTATTAGGAGAAATATTGCACTTCCTCTGTATTTTAACACAAACCACTTTGCTGCATCTACAGTATAATAAAAATAAATATCATGCAATTGGAATTGATTCTAATACAGATTAAGAAGATTGAGTACGACCGCAGCGCACAACAAGCCTTGATTAAAGTACATATAGTTCAAGATAAATATATGTAATATGTTAGTGTTAGAACACTGTCTGGATGGGAATGAGTGTTTTTCAGGATACTGCAGAAAAAGAGGGAAGCGAGCGAAACTAAGGGAAAAGACCAGAGAAAATGTCGGGGTTACGCACCAGCCTCTATTATCTGAAGCGAAGACGCAATTCACAGGCCTGCCCTGGTATGACAGTGCTATGCAACGTCTCGTTCCCTTCTCAGGGAACAGGTTTACATGCGTAATCCCGACGTTCCCTTTCAAAGGGAACTTCGACATTGCATTTAGCATAACAGTATGGGAACGGGAATACCCACTTCGTCATACCAAGGGTACGGCCTGTTCAAAAACATCTAAGCCCAAGGGTCATTGCAAGACACTTGAGGTGGAATGAATATCCAGGCTGTAATAACGAATGACTGTGTGTGATGTAGACCACCCTGCAGCCACACACACATCCTGCAAGGGTACACCTTTGGACAAAGCCTCAGAGCAGGCGACCGCCCTAGTGGAATGAGCTCTTATGCCCAGAGGTATGGCAAGACCGCGTGTCGTAAGCCCTAGAGATTGCTTCCACTATCCAAGTAGAGATGCGCTGCTTTGACACAGCATCACTTTTCCTGTCGCTGCCAAAGCAGACCAGTAGCTGCTCCGATTTACGCCACTGGCCGGAGCGGTGGACGTAAGTACAGAGAGCCCTTACTGGACACAGCAGGTGCATCCCCTCTTGTTCCGGTGTGAGGAACAGAGTAAGGCAGAAAGCTTGCAACACCACAGGGTGGGCAGCCAGCGTAGGCGCTTTAGAAATATAATCTGGCCTAGGATACAGGAAGGATTTGGCTAATCCAGGGCAGAAAGGGGCAACAGAGAGCTTGTAGACCTCCCACTCGCTTGAGAGATGTCAGGGCCAGTAAAAGAGCTAACTTTAGAGTCAGAAGCTTCTCAGAGGCTGACACTAAGGGCTCAAATTGGGCCCTTGACAGACCTTCCAAGACCACATCAAAGCCCTAGGAAGGTATACATGGCCTGCAGATGGGCCTCAGCCGTCTGACACGTTTCCTCAATTTCCTTGTGGATGTTGCTCTAGCGTTTACCATGGTCTCTACAACCTCAGTTGTGAGACCAGAATCTATGAGCTGGTGCCCCTCAGGGGTCAGACCCACAGTATCCATACTTCTGGCCAAGGGTGGTAAATCAGCCCTCCGGCCTTTTGAGATAGTAGATCCACCCTAAGGGCTCAAATGGGGCACCCGACAGACCTTCCAGGACCACAGGAGGTCCCAGGAAGGTATGCGCGGCCTGCAGATGGGCCTCAGCCATCTGACACCATGCATGAACCTCGAAGTTACAGGTTGTTGCCCCACAGAGGCTCCATCAACAGGGGCATGGCTGGCCGAAACGGCAGCCAAGTAACCCTGATTGTAGAAGGAGCCCAGCCTGCTGAGTAAGGTTCTTGTAAGAATTCCAGGACTGTAGCTATTGCGCAGTTCACTGAGTCTAGCTGACGTTCCTCACACCACAAGACAAAAAGCTGCCACATGAATGCATACAATTTACTTGTGGATGGGATCCACTTTAGGGGCTCGAATGGGGCACCTGGCAGACTTCCAGGACCACAGAAAGTCCCAGGACTGCAGCTATTGCGCAGTTTACTGGGTCTACAGTAGATCCGTGCGGATGGGAATCTCCCAAGGAGTGCCATCTCACAGGGATATTATCTCTCAGAAGCATGTTCGAGCTGGCCAAAAGGTGCTACTAGCAGACTGTCTTGGCAAACTCTCGCTAGAGCTTGTGGGAGCAGAGCAATGGTGGGAAGCAGCATACAGATGTGAGCTCGGCCACATGTGTGGACTCAACCTACCTGGTCCACTGCACCAGGGAAAGCATACTTTTCTGAGATTCAACCTGAGCCCCAAGCTCTTCATGTGGGCGAGAACAACATCTCGATGTTGAACCGCCAGCTCCCTGGATCGTGCTAGAGTTGGGCATCGAGCTATAACTGGACTCGGTAACATTTCTATGGTAGACAGAACCCATGGAGACACATTTGGCAGTAGTTGCATGCTACCCGATGGTCTTTTAGTGGCGTTAACTATTCCACATTCTATTGGAGGGAAGCATCAGATTTTCTGAGAGCTACCTGCCCTAACAACCTCATGTCCCCAGATCCATCCCAGATTCTCACCTTCTGGGTCTCCCTCACACTAGTGCTGGCCCAGGCTCCACTCATGGATGCCCGGGTGAGCTTGAGACAACATAGCTAAATAGCCATGCCATTCATTCCCACAATGGCCGAATAATCGAACATCGTGGGGTTATGAATATGGCTTATGCGTGGTTTACCCCCAGAAGCCTGAGATTTTGTCATAAACTTTTGGAAGACAGGGGAGTTTCTGCAGTGTGAGGGATTTACTTTCACTGGGTAATCACTTCAAGCAGCTCTTTATACGCTGCTCTCAGTTTTCAACACATCCTTCTAACTCCTCGGAGTCAGAGAGGAATTATTACCCTTTGGGCTTTCCATAGCGGGAGGAGGAGTCGCGACGCGAACTCAAAAATCCAGCGGAGAGCCGATCCCGGAAGACAGAGCAAGAGATAGAGCAGTGCTCGTCTCCGGCTCCTCTTCTGGATCTAAGAGATCCCCCAAACCTGAGACGGCTGGCTGCCTCGGCAGCAGTCGGTTCAGATCCGCGAGGCTCTGAAACCCGACTCGCTTCGGCTTCCGTTTTTTGCAAGTCACGAGTCGAGCTGCTTAATGTAGCGTTACCATGCTCAGCCCCTCGAGGCCGCCATCGCATACTACACCGCTAACACTTCAAACAGAAAGTGTGCACTTTTCCCCGTGATGAAACGGGAGCAAGCCTTTACACACTTCTTGAACTCTTTCTATCTCATTACTTACCTCTCTTTTCCTTTAGAAAAGGGATAGAAAAGTTAAGAGATTTTGAGAAAATATCTAGTAGAAATTAAGCGTTTTTGTCACACAAACAACAGATATGCAGTCTCGCCTGAAGATAATAAGGCTGGCGGCAGTTCACAGGTGCCATATATATACATATATCATGTGACGCGCTTAATTGCCACGTCACCTGATCATGGCAGGCCTATAAGTAGAGGCATGATTTTACACAAGCTTCAGATACCGGTCACGCATCAAGGCGTTCCCATACTGTTATGCTAAATGCAACATCGAATTCCCTTTGAAAGGGAATGTGATTTAAAATATTGGTTGATGTTCCCTCCGGGTACTCCGGTTTCCTCCCCCACTCCTAAGATATGCATGGTAGGCTGATTGGCGTGTCTAAAGTGTCCGTAGTGTATGAATGGGTGTGTGAGTGTGTATGTGATTGTGCCCTGTGATGGACTGGCACCCTGTCCAGGGTGTACCCCGCCTTGTGCCCGATGCTCCCTGGGATAGGCTCTAGGTTCCCCGCGACCCTGAAAAGGATAAGTGGTACAGAAGATGGATGGATGGATATTGGTTGATGATATTACAAAATAGAGATAATGTGTTTTGTTTTATTATTATTGTGGTTCTCTACAGCCAAAACTGTAGAATATATAAGTTAATGAATTCTAAAACCATTTTATATACTGAATTACATAATAAACAGATTAAAAGTAATTGAAAACAGTGTTGTCGCCTATATTTGTTTATCTTTACAGTAGCTATTGATTATGTACATTGAAAATACACGTGCAACTGAGTCCTTTTATTCTATGCAATGCGAAATACTCATGTAAATATGGCTCCACAATGGAAAATCTTTCACCCTGTCAACAGGAGACGAGTTTGAGTAACAGTAATGTCACAGCCATTCATAGCCAGGGGCTAAGGGAGCAGAATTGTGCATGATTTCTGGGTGGAAGGGATGGTATACACTCTCTTCCCTGTCAATCAGAGTGACTGACACTAGCCAATGGTGGGTGTCTGTGAGCTCATGTATGTGGAAGAGGGCAGATAGAGCTTTCTTTCATGCGTGTTACACTGCCCTGTGATGCAGCATGAGCAGCAGTTAGAAAAGATGTGTTGGGTTTCACATATCACGGAGGACACATTTGTTAGTGTTCACCCTCTCTGGCTGTCACGTACAGTAATAGGGGAGAGCTGGCTAGTGGGTGGGAATTGGCAGGAGATTAAATTAGGGAGAAATATGGAGGTAAATAAAAATAAATACTTAAAATGTCAAATTAAAGATAGATTTTTCTTAATTCATCTGCTGTGTGTAGTCAGGCAGGTGGTTCACAATCTGACCTGGAAACCAGAAAGAGAAATTCACAAATCAGAGATTCCTGCAAATCAAAGAGCATTACTCACAGAGAAAGAGACAGAGCATACAGTATACTGTACATTTTTAAAAAGTCTGATCTTTAACCATGATCGGGGCAGTTTTTCTAAAGCAAGCAAGACCAACAAGGCAATTTAAATCTATTCTAAAGAACAAAAAGCTTGGGTCATTTATCATTTATCAAGGGTTACAAGTTCAACTGGGCAGTAAGAATACTAGACAACTGCGCTTTAGCAAAGCTTATTTATATGCATTGAAATGGAACAGGACGTCTGAGCCAGTTTTTGTAGTCAATGAATGGAACCTAGGATCACTTGGCACAGGCAGAAAAAAGTTCTGTTCACTATAGTGAATTGCTGAAGTCAAACAGTCTGGGCCAGTATTACAATCAGGAAAAAATATTTTGGTTAAAGATCTTATTTTTTCATGTAGTACTAATATAATATTCAGATCTGTGCTGCTATAGAAAATGAATCAACACCTTGTGATTCAAGAACTGAACCATGCTGTGGTATAATTATTGTAATGAACACACATTTTCACTTAAAATAAAAAATAATTAGACTATCATTCAGGTGTGACGTCATAGCTCACACTATATTTCTGCTGCTTAAAATTTCAGCATCCCCAATGTAATATGCCTTCCCACATCTCTACCACCTCAAACGACTACAAGCTGTCTGAAAGCTCTGCCCAAAAAAAGCCATCCTGGTAACATCTTATAAAAGATATTGCACATCCTGTTGTAGTCAGATCAGATCAAAATGAAATATTTTAGCTATGCATGTTTAGCAGAATAAGTGGCCTGCATAAAAGGAAAATTAATGGTGGTTGTATAAAAAGTGTATAAAGATGGCCTCCTAGTTGCTCCCAGATTTAAACTAACATCCAAATGAACACCAAAAAGGTTAAAGGAAGACAAATACCTACAGAGTTCTATGTGGCCTGAATTAAATAGTAGAGTTGGTGCAAAACTACAAAAGGAAATGAGCCCTGTGAAGTGTTCTGCATGGCGGAATACAAGATCCTTCTACAAGTGTTCTGCAACCTTCTAACCCTTTACTGAATGGTGCAGCTGTATGACAACAATTGATTTATCTACATTTTTTGACAGGGAATAATACAACACCTCTATTTTATGGGAACTTTAACTTTGACATAACAAAAAACGCCATGTCACATGACTAGGAAGAGCTGTTTGCACTTCCTTTTGTGCAATCACATGGCATGGTGAAGGTCATCCTTGGAGGGCTCTCAAAATGTGATTAATTTTTCAATATTTAGGCAAAACTGCTTAAAGAAAAAAAAAAACGTAAACACTACCTGAGACAAATTAGCATTATTATTTGTCATTTCAACAAGTTTATATATTTTGAATATTCTTTAAATGGTCAAATGAAATTTTTGCCACATGGCAACAACATGCGATAATGGAACTGCGTTATGTGCATTCATGAATTGAAACAGGCCTACGTAGCAAAAAAGACACTAGGCCTGTATAATAGTATGTGTACATTTTTTTCCGCGTTCAAAGCAAGAAAAACTGTTGTTGTCACGCCACAGTTGACTGGAGGTCGCTGTGGCGCTTCATTTGAGAGAGACTTGACATGGTTTTTGGTTCGCGCGCCTCCGGGTTAGCAGGAGCTATAGAACAAATGGGGCACAGGTGTTCTTGTTTGACATTGATTATATTCGTTATTTAAGTACCTTAGTAACTGAGTACCTTGCTCTTGATTGTGTTTGTGTGTGTAGACATTGGTAGTTACGTTGACACGTTAGTAGCGGTCGTGCGTGTTATGTTCAAGCTTCATGCTACATTTCCTGTGTTTATGTGAAGACTGCATTGTGTTGGAATATATTAATAAAGACTGTGACCTGCGCCTGCATCTGCGCCTGCATTTTTTCAATTGCATCTTATTTTCAAAATTGTATGCTTCAAGTGAAAGAATTCAGAATTCAAGAGAGAGAATTAAAAAGATACTTCATCTAAAATATGTTTGGACATAATTTTTGTATGTATAAGCTTTACAGATCTTTATTGGAAAGGGTTTAAACTATGTTTTTCATGCTTGTTCACTGAACTATAAACAATTATTGCACATTCACCTGTGGAACAGTCCTTAAGACACGTTTACAGGTGGTAGACAATTAAGGTCATAGTTACAATAACTTGGCACACTAAAGAGACCTTTCTACCGACTCTGGAAAACACCAGAAGAAAGATGCCTAGGGTTCCTGCTCACCTGCATGAACATGCCATAGACCTGCTGCAGGAGGCATGAGGACTGCAGATGTGTCCAGAGCAATAAACTGCAAGGGCTGTAATGTAAGACACCTAAGACAGTGCTACAGGGAGACAAGAAGGACAGCTGATCGTCCTCCCAGTGGAAGATTACATGTAACCATGTGTCCCTCTCAGACGTGATCGAGAACTTGAAAATGCTTTGATTGAAGAGTGGAGGAACATCTCACAGCAAGAACTGACCAATCTGGTGAAGTCCATGTGGATGAGATGCACCTTAGTACTTAAAGCAGCTGGAGGCCACCAGATACTGACTGTTACTTTTAATATTGACCCCTTCTTTGTTCAGGAACTTATTATTCTATTTCTGTCCCTCAAATGTCTGTGAAACTTGTTCAGTTTATGTCTCAGTTGTTGAAACTTTTTATGTTAAAACAAGTATTTACACGTTAAGAAATTTGCTGGAAATAAAAGCAGTTGAATGTGAGAAGACTTTAATTTTAAATGAGTAAATACATCAACATACTTTTTTACATCTGTAATTCCTTTCTAGAAGATATAACTTTTACATGCTTACTAGGCAAGAAACGCTGCAACTAATAGCATGGAAAAAATTGAAAAAGTCACTAGAATTATAATTTCATACATTTGTGTTATTTTTTTACTATATTATACTTTTCACCCTTGGACACTGTTCCCATATGGCAAGAATTTACTAACTACCCCCCTAAAAATGCTTGCATTTTTTAACATATTTTTCAATCACTTGAACTAATTCAAGTAATAAAATATCCATATTTTTTATGTCAATGTAATAATTCATGCATTAGAGGGCTCAGACATCGTAGGAAGGAACCCATTCCTCTTATTCACTTTAGGGCAGGCTTTGCAAAATACCAAACATTTTAAAACCAATGTTTTGTAGAAATAATTATTTATTCAGGAAAATGTTCTGTTTAAAAAAAAACATTTGTTCCCATATGTTCACAAAAAATAACTCTTGGCATGTGTTATTCTTTTTATTTGATAATAATTGCACTCATTTTTATGATGGGTGTCAATATTGCTGGAGGGCACTGTATAATTGACTCCTTAACATACAGTGTGGGACATAAGTATTGAACGCCTCAACATTTTCATGAAATATATTTCCAATGAGGCTATTTACATGAAATTTTCACCAGACTTAAGACTCAAGAAATCCACACACTAAAGTTCATAAATGAAATTAAGTGTAATAAAGAGGAATGACACGGGAAAAAAGTATTGAACACGCTAACTGAAAGGCATTTAATACATAGTGGAGAAGCCTTTGTTTGTAATGACAGTTCAAGACACTTCCTGTATGAAGAAATTAATGGGCCGCAGATTTTGGCCCGTTCTTCTAAACATACTGTCTCTAAATCTTGTTCAATTGGATTCAAGTCAGGTGACTGACTGGGTCATTCTAACACTTTGATTTTTTTTTCTCTGAAACCAATTGAGAGTTTCCTTTGCTGTATGCTTTGGATTATTGTCCTCCTGGAAGCTCCACCCACGTCTCATATTCATCATCCTTGTGGATGGCAGCAGATTCTTCTCAATAATCTCCTGGTAAAGGGCTCCATTCATCGTTGCTTCAATTATATGAAGTCTGCCAGTACCATGTGATGAAAAACAGCCCCACACCATGATGCTTCACCTCCAAACTTCACAGTTGGTGTAGTGTTTTTAGGGTAATGTGCAGTGACAGTGCAGTTCTCCAAACGTGGTATGTATTATGACAGCCAAAAAGTTCAATTTTGCTCTCGTCTGACCAGACTACACTCTCCCAATATTGCTCTCATGCTTTCATGATGGAAAATTTGTCATAAAGCCTAACAAACTTCTGCAGCACTAGTGTCAAGAGAAAGGTGTCTGTGTAAGTGTTTGCCAGATACAAAAACAGGTGAATTTAACACAAAGGATCATTGAATGAAAATGTGAACAGACTAAACAGAATCCGTGCCAAACAACGATCACTGTCATAAACAGCAGAAGTCTACAGTTTGCTTGTTATGTTTATTGTTTTGTCATATGCTTGTTATGTTATTCATTGTTGCCTTAACATTCACCATTTATTTAAGTAATATTGTTTGAAATCAATATCTACAGTATCTCACAAAAGTAAGTTCACCCCTCACATTTTTGTAAATATTTGATGATATCTTTTCATGTGACAACACTGAAGAAATGACACTTTGCTACAATGTAAAGTAGTGAGTGTACAGCTTGTGTAACAGTGTACATTTGCTGTCCCCTCAAAATAACTCAACACACAGACATTAATGTCTAAACCGCTGGCAACAAAAGTGAGTACACCCCTAAGTAAAAATGTCCAAATTGGGCCCTATTAGCCATTTTCCCTCCCCGGTGTCATGTTAGTGTTACAAGGTCTCAGGTATGAATGGGGAGCAGGTGTGTTAAATTTGGTGTCATCGCTCTCACACTCCCTCATACTGGTCACTGGAAATAGACGTATGAGTGCTGCCAGCATTGCTGCAGAGTTTGAAGGGGCAGGGGGTCAGCTTGTCAGTGCTCAGACCAGACGCCACAAACAGCACCAAATTGGTCTGCATGGCTGTCGTCCCAGAAGGAAGCCTCTTCTAATGTTGATGCACAAGAAAGTCCACCAACAGTTTGCTGAAGACAAGCAAACTAAGGACATGGATAACTAGAACCATGTCCTGTGATCTGATGAGACCAAGATAAACTTATTTAGTTCAGATGGTGTCAAGCGTGTGTGGCGGCAACCAGGTGAGGAGTACAAAGACAAGTGTGTCTTGCCAACAGTCAAGCATGGTGGTGCGAGTGTCATGGTCTGGGGCTGCATGAGTGCTGATGGTACTGGAGAGCTACAGTTTACTGAGGGAACCATGAATGCCAACATGTACTGTGACCTACTGAAGCAGAGCATGATCAGTATGCAGTATTCCAGCATGATAACGACCCCAAACACACCTCCAAGACGACCACTGCCTTGCTAAAGAAGCTGAGGGTGAAGGTGATGGATTGGCCAAGCATGTCTCCAGACCTAAACCCTATTGAGCATCTGTGGGGCATCCTCAAACAGAAGGTGGAGGAGCACAAGGTCTCTAACATCCACCAGCTCTGTGATGTCATCATGGAGGAGTGGAAGAGGACTCCAGTGGCAACCTGTTAAGCTCTGGTGAACTCCATGTCCAAGAGGGTTAAGGCAGCGCTGGAAAATAATGGTGGCCACACAAAATGTTGACACTTTGGGCCCAATTTGGACATTTTCAGTTAGGGGTGTAATCACTTTTGTGAGATACTGTATGTCAAGAGCTCTTATCCACCAATGACTGGTGAATAAAAAATAAAGACTGAAAAATTTAAACATTAACCATTCTAATCAAGATCTATTAAATTAGAAAGCTATTATAATCTATAACAGATTATAATATTATATATATTTTTACCTTGGATGTTCTCTATGTATGAGAAATGTGAGTGTAGCTGTGTAGAACTAGAGTTTTAACAGAAATGTTTGCTTTAAATTATAATTCATTACATGTTTCTTTACAAACTGTTTGTATGTGCATATGGAATATGTATTTACATATTTTTTACACATATTTACATCATTTGTGCCAGTTATGAAAACGAATTCCCAGCAAGTGTACTAAAAGAAATTTGACCAAAAGTGTAGTTTCTAGTTTAGTTATTATTACATACAAGAGGTTATCATTTAAGAGATTCCTCAGCACTGCTAGTTAAATAGAGCCAAGAAACACAGGCGTCAGAAAACATGTTCTCACACTTGCAAATCCGTAAGACCTCGCACAATCCAGAGGATAAGGTTGGGGTTCAGGGACAGGTCGCTGTTTTATTATTCGTTATCTGAAATCCACAATAAATCAAAATGATTCACTCAGTAAAATTCAACTCAGTAAAATCCTCAAAATGAAAGGCATTGAAGAACTTGACATATCAAACAATGGAGCCTGTGATTCTTTACTTGTCAAAAAGTGATGTTTATTGAAATGTTGTTTTTTCTGGGACGGGCAATCTCCCTTCTTTTCATGATCGTCTTTTTGTCTCCTCATCATTATGTAATTGTGTGCTCAGTGTTATACTGAAGAGACACAGCTGTGTGACCTATTTTACAGAACATTTTACAAAGCCCTTATTTGCAATATAAAACCCATTTAATTATTCTTTCAATTCTTTTCATTTGGTAGCAGTTCTCTGTAAAAAAAAAAAAAAAAAAAAACTTTATAAACTCATGTATTTATTGCTCATCTTCACTTAATCACTCACACACACACACACACACACACACACGCACATTGACACACTTGGTCACATATAATTGTTCACATATAGGGGCTATTCAGAGTCACCAATCCACCTACTAGGAGGAAACTGAAGACCCCAGAGGAAACCCACTCAGATACAGGGATAACAGGAAAAACCTCAGGATGGAGAACGAGGTAACTCTGAGCTATTGAGGCAACAAACCCCCCCCCCCCTTCCCCCCCCCTTTATAAAAAAAAAACATCATTAGTAAATCCTGAAGGCTTAAAAACTTGGTAATATACTTTACATGTCATTATTCATTATAATTCCATGTGGCGTACTGGACTATTGCTGTTATGACTGCTAATGACTTGTCCATCTTTACAAAATATCCTAAATATCTAAAAAAAAAAAAAAAAAAAACTTATTTTAAAAAATTATGAACTTCCATACTGTCATTAGAGATTACAGACGAATGATTGATATTTTAACTTATTACTCACTAAGTAAGTTAGTAAAGTATAAACTCCAGTTACTGCAACAAGTCCATAAGGACTTACTGTACAAACCTTATATTAGACTATATAAGACTTATATTTTTGTGGGCTTAGAATATTCATATTTCTATTCATAGACATGTCTGTTTCTTTTTATTTGTTATTATATTACCAAGAATTATGGGATCAGTTGCAATGACTTGGACACAGGCTTCATAGAAAGAGTTACCAACCCTTTCTTGCAGTACACAGACATTTCAT
The DNA here is from genome assembly GCA_012411365.1 of Ameiurus melas. NCBI lineage: Eukaryota > Metazoa > Chordata > Actinopteri > Siluriformes > Ictaluridae > Ameiurus > Ameiurus melas. Next base: position 7,357,615 of record CM022766.1, on the reverse strand, counting down.
TCCACCAGTGGAATGGTAATTGTCTTATTGAATGTTTTATGAACAGTATATGAACAAATGAATTATTTTATCACCACAAGTCTGTTATTAGACACTGTTGGGTTTCTGTGTGTAGAGTATCGTGACTCTGTGTTTAGCTGCTGGTGAGCAGGGTGATGGGAAAGGGGAGGGGTGTGAGCCCCCTGCTGGGCAAACAATTCACACCTCTTTACAATAACATTAGTGCAGAGATAAAACGGACAGCTCAATTAAAACTTTTTTTGGTAGTAAAACACTGTATACAACTGTCACAATAAAATGTAGCATTTAAAACTGGTAGGCTAGGTTAAAAAAATAATAATAATAAAGAAACACTTATGACAAACTGCAAATTCTTAAAGCCCTGAGTGTTTACTTTCATACGAGCCAACCACTACTGTAGAGTGTGACATCCAAAATAAATTCGATGTTGAACAGGGGCAGCCCAAAAACAGGACATTACAGTAACTGCATTTTCTTTTGAATCCTGGAATGAATGTTGACATTTAATTACAAGTCGCTTTTCGAAGAATGTGCATCAAATAACTTTACTTCAGTAAACACTGATGAACTTCTCTAATCATTTATCTTGTTTTTTCAAAGCTGTGAGGTCGTGTTTATTCATTTGTTTGTTTGTTTGTTTATTCGTTCATTTCCTGTGTAGACCTTCTGATCACAATTGCCTGATAATTGCAAACACATTCATAATATGTGAGTGAGCCTTTTCAATGAATAACTAATTATTCCAGGTGGCACAGTGTTGTTGTTGGTAGCATTGCCACCTCACAGCTCCAGGGCTCTGGTTTGATCCTGAGCTAGGGTTACTGTCTGTATGGACGCTCACATGTTTTAAATTGTCCCCATGTGCGTGAATGGTGCTCTGTGTTTGACTGGTCTCCCATCTCAGGTGAACCTGTCCAGGATAAATCAGTTACTGAAATTGCGTAAATGAACTAATCCACTAGTGGTGCAACACACTGGCATGATCTGTTCAGTGATCCAAATATGATCTGTATTCAGATTTAAAACCAGAAGTAGGCATGAAGTAAATTAGAAAGAGTTGTTGTTGTTGTTGTTGTTGTTGTTGTTGTTTTTATTAAATATGCACCCAACCATTATACCCCCAGATACATTGGAAACCACTGAGATAAACCCAGATGTGTAAAAAACATAAAAAAATAAAAATAAAAAGCAAGCACTGTCAGAATGGTCTGTATATTCTCTCTCTCTGACAGTTCTTCAGTGTCAGCTACATCACTTGAATTCATAATTACTCCCTACTAGAGACTCTAGTGGCATAATTGAACAACCGTGAACCAGACCACACAGTTGCTAAGGATGCTGTAAATCCAGTACACAATGCTGCATGTAATGAACATGGTCTGTGTTTGACCACAAGTCCACATGAAACCTACCACTTGTGTAACTTGTTGTTGTTGTTGTTGTTGTTGTTGTTGTTGTTGTTGCATTGTGCATGATCCCAGTACCTCCACACAGGGATCCCAGATCCCAACCTCTTGCCTCAACCAGATGCCTTGTGAACCTTTCTGGCAAGCTTACATATTGTAACATGTCAGTGTATCTGTTTAAATCACAATATCTGTTCATTCTGAATAATGTGTCTGTATTCAGTTGCATATCTACAATCCAATCTTTAACACACACAGACAGACAGACAGACAGACAGACAGACAGACAGACAGACAGACAGACAGACAGATAGATAGATAGATAGATAGATAGATAGATAGATAGATAGATAGATAGATAGATAGATAGATATATAGATAGATAGATAGATAGATAGATAAAAAATTAGACAGATAAAAGATAGATAGATCAAATATTTTTTTAAGTAGTTATATTGCTACATGCTGTGCATCTGTGCCCATGTAATGTTATGACACCATTTGTAAACCCTATAATTCTGTGAAATTAAAGTGAGGTTGGATGTGGGACAATCTGTAAGATGCTTAAATAAAAAACCTGCCTCCATTTATTGCGTATAAAAAAAACCCCCACAAAAGGTGCTTCAAGCCACAATCTTAACGAACCCTCATGATTTCACGTGTTCTGTCATGGTTTATTTTGTCGATTGGAACCATCTAGACCTATATATGAGTCCCTCTGTGTCTGATTAGTAATCTCAGTGAACACACAGAGAAATCCAGAGAGACCTTTAATAGTCAGGGAGACATGAAAACACGCTAATTTTACAAACACACCACACAGCTCCAGTGAGGTGTGAATCTCTCCAGCTGTGGGATCACACTCTGTGTATTTATATACTGTATGTGAGGGGAAGTATGATTGGTGTGCTGGTGGAGTGTTTAAGATCCAGAGACAGTGTGTGGTGGGGCAAATAACTGAGAAATGGTGCTATCATGATGAAAAATCCCCCAAATAACTCTCTGAAAGACTACAGACCTGTCGCCCTCACTCTGTGGTCATGAAGTAATTTTAGAGACTGGTATTGGCCCACCTGAAGGACATCACTGAACCCCTGCTGGACCATCTTCAGTTTGCTTACAGAGCAATCAGGTCTGTGGGTGGTACAGTCAACATGGGACTGCATAATATCCTGCAACACCCACGACAGACCGGGGACATGTGCAAGCATTCTATTTGTGGACTTCAGTTTGGCTTTCAATAACATCATGCCTGATCTGCTCTCAACCAAACTGACCCAGCTCTCTGTGCCCATCCCTCTTTGTCAGCGGATCACCAGCTTCCTGACAGAAAGACAACAGCAAAGTGAGACTGGAGAAACTCACATCCGGGACCCTCGATGTCTGCACTGGTGCTTCTCATGGATGTGTTCTGTCTCCTCTGCTCTTCTCCCTGTATACAAATGACTGCACTGCTAAGGACCCTCTGTTGAACTCCTGAAGTTTGCAGATGAAACCACAATCATCGGCCTGATCCGCAACGGTGACAAGTCTGCACACTGAAGGGCGGTTGAATGGCTGGCTGCCTGGTGTGGTCACAACAACCTTGAGCTGAGCATGCTCAAAACAGTAGAGAAGACAGTAGACTTCAGAAGGAACCCCCTGCACTCCCCCCAGTCACTATCATGAACAGCATTGTGGCAGTAGTGGAGTCATTCAAGTTCCTGGGCACTATCATCTCTCAGGACCTGAAGTGGGACACTCACATAGACTCCTCTTTGAAAAAGGCCCAGCAGAAGTTGTACTTCCTTCGCCAGCTGAGGAAGCTCAACCTGCCACAGGTGCTGCTGATACAGTTTTACTCAGCCATCATTGAGTCTGTCCGGTGTACTGTCTGGTTTGGTTTAGCCGCCAAATCTGACCGAAGGAAACTACAACATACAGTCAGGACTGCTGAGAAGATTATTGGTGCCCCCACTGCCCAATCCTCAAGAACTTTACACCTACAGAGTGAGAAAAATAGCTAAGAAAATCACTTTGGACCTATTTTACCCAGCCCACTTTCTCTTTGAACTATTGCCCTCTGGTCAGCGCTACAGAGCACTGAGAAGCAAAACAGCCAGACACAAGCACAGCTTTTTCCCTCAGGCAATCTCCCACCTGGACAATTAAAACTGCCAACAGGGTCTCTTCAGTGTGCATTTAATGCAACAACAATTTAATCCTTTTAAATATTTATTATATTATATACATCCATTCCACTTTCATTGCACATAACATAACATATATTACATAGACAATACATTCTATACTTCCTTTTGCACATAACTGTACATCTGTAGTAGCATATCTGTAAATAATTAATCCTGTCTATTTTTTTGCTATGTCTTTGGTACTGTATTGTATTGCATCATATTTAATTTGATTGCTTTTTATATATATCGTGTGATATTCCATTTTTTCCCCCTGCACTGGTAGTTCCTGTCGCCAAGACAAATTCCTCGTGTGTATAAACAAGCTTGGCAATAAAGCTCATTCTGATCCTGATTTTCAGCCTAGAGTAGGAATAAGAAAGAACATAACTAGTCCTGTCAAATCTAGTAAGACTTATTAAACGTCCAGGAACAATTAAGGTATCTGTAACAGCAAATTAGAATCTGTTTCAATTACTTGTGTCACAAATATAGTTTTTGTTCTCTGCTGTATTTGCTAGCTAGCTAGCTAAAAAAAAAAAAAAAAAGTCTGCTAGTTCACCAGTCAGCTACTGACAATGGGCAAGTTAATGCTATAGTAATGCAGAGCATGATGTTAAATGAGCAGAGAGACATTAGAGGCTAGGGGTGAATAAACCCTGGCTGCCCTGAGCACTGATGGAAGTGTGATACATTCAGTGTGATGCTGTAGTCATGAGCACTGGTGGTGCAGTGGTAAGTAATTGAAAGGGAGGGAGTTCAAATCCCAGAACTGAGGATTGAGATCCACAGTTGGGCTCTTGAACAAGGCTCTTAGCCCTCAGCTGCTTTGGATTATATCCCATCTCACTTTAGATAAAAGTGTCTGCTACATGAATAAATGTAAATGTACCTGGCTCTGATACTTTGAGGCTCCACAGCTTGCTGTTCACAGTGCAGGTGCCATGCTGCTGTATGCATGCAAATTTTCTCTGCTGTGGTGGCTTTGGGCTTTAACAGGGCTGTGACCATGCTCATATAAGCAGCTTTTGGAGGAGACTGGTAACCATTTCCCTCCCTTTTTTACAGTGCTGAATATAAACTTACATGTTCTACTCCAAGTCCATCTGTGGTGTTTGTGGTGTGGCAGTGGGATGAAGCCCTCTGTGGAAAAAACAGCAGAATCCTGCATAGAATTTCTATTCCATATGAGAATTTCTATTGGTTTTAATGGAAACTGTAATGGTCACGTGGGTCTCTACTGGTAAATTGTTGCGTTCTATTTTTGGCATGTTATGTCTAGTGGATACCATTAAGGACGAATAATGGTAATGGTAATGGTTTTAAACCATTAGCTGATGGTTTGTAATGGCATTTGTGGTGGAAACCATTAGAAATTCTGTCCTAGTTTCTTTTCTTTTTTTTAAGCAGAGGCACTTGGATGGGTGGCAATATTAAAATGATTATAATACAAGACCAGTTACCTTACTGCTAGACATTTGAAATGACCTGGATGAATGAAAAAGCTAAGATGTTACAGTTTACATCCTCTGTTAACCTTCAGCACATGTTATTATATTATACTGTATATTATGGAGACCCAATTTCATGAAAAAGGACATGGGAATGTGGAAACAGAGACTGTTTGTGTGTGTGTGTGTGTGTGTGTGTGTGTGTGTGTGTGTGTGTGTGTGTGTGTGTGTGTGTGTGTGTGTGTGTGTGTGTGTGATTGTGCCCTGTGACGGGTTGACACTCTGTCCAGGGTGTCCCCTACCTTATGCAGAGAGTCCCCTGGGATAGACTCCACGCTCCCCATGACCCTGTGTAGGATATATGCTACAGAATCTAGATGGATGGATAGACAGTATCGATATCTTGTTTTTCTCTTACTTCTGCCTCCTTTTCTTTAATCTTTATCCTCAGTTTGCTCTTTCAGCTCTCTGTGAGCATTTCCTTTCACAGATATTTGTTAGTGTCACTAAATGCATGTGAGCTGTGGCGATCAAGCACTTTCTTGCAGGTGATTGGAATTCATCTACATCTACATTTTAATTTGGTGTGGCCTAGGAAAACATTATACACAACAAGGACTGATAAATAAGGCCAAATATCTTGAGAAATCACCGATGTAACATCCAGCCATCCATTTTCCATTCAGCTTATCTTATACAGGGTCGCAGGGAGCCTGTAGCCTATCCCAGGGAACTCGGGGAACAAGGTGGGGGACATCCTGCATGGGGTGCCAAATTGTTGAAGGGTACAACTGCACACGCATTACAGACAATTTGATAATGTCAACCAGCCTACAATGCATGGCTTTGGACTGGTGGAGGAAACTGGAGTACTTGGAGGAAACCACAGAAACGGAGTTTGCGCAGAGGTTTTGGTCTCCCCAGGTTTCGGTTGCGCTGTTGGCATTTCCAAAATTGTCTGTAGTGTGTGAATGTGTGTATGATTGTTCCCTGTGATTGGTTGGCACCCTGTCCCAGGTGTCCCTCACCTTGCCCCACGAGTTCCCTGGGATAGACTGCAGGCTCCCCATGACACTGTATAGGATAAGTTGTATGGAAAATCGATGGATTAAAAATTTATTTCAATTCATTTTTATTGTTCGCTTTTCAAAAAACAACATTCACAATTAACACTTGCAGTGACTTTTACCATATAGCTCCTTTTAGCCACTCTGAGCTCTGATCAAAAGGCTATTCTAGAAAGCATTTTATGTTCATAACCTCTCTAAAAACCACCCCTGATGTTCTTTAGTTTACTTTTTATTGTTATTCTATGAAGTTACAAATACTATTTAGCATTAACACAGATGAGCCATAACATTAAAAACCACCTACATAATAATATGTAGGTCCCTCTTTTGAAGCCAAAACAGCTTTGACCTGTTGAGGCACGGTCTCCCCAAGGCCTCTGAAGGTGTGCTGTGGTATCTGGCACCAAGACATTAGCAGCAGATCCTTTAAGTCCAGTAAGTTTCGAGGTGGGGCCTCTATGGATCTGACTAGTTTGTCCAGCACAATCCAAGATGCTTGATCGAATTGAGATCTGGGAAATTTGGAAGCCAAGTCAACACGTTGAACTCTTTGTCATGTTCCTCAGACCATTCATAAACAAGTTTTGCAGTGTGGCAGGGCGCATTATCCTGCTGAAAGAGGCCACTGCTATTAGGGAATACGGTTGCCATGAAATTGTGTATTTTGTCTGCAACAATGTTTAGGTAGTTTGTGCGTGTCAAAATAACATCAAGATTTCCCAGCAGAACATTGGCCAGAGCATTACACTTCCTCCACCAGTTTGTCTTCTTCCCATAGTGCATCCTGGTGCCATCTCTTCTGACACACACGCATCCGGCTGTCCATATGATTTAAAAATAAACATGATTCATCAGACCAGGCCACCTTCTTCCATTGCTCCATGGTTCAGTTCTGATGCTCACGAGCTCATTGTAGGTGCTTTTGGCAGTGGAGAGGGGTCAGCATGGGCATTCTGACTGGTCTGTGTCTACCAGCAAGCAGTGATGCACTGTGTGTTCTGACACCTTTCAGTCATAGCCAGCATTAACATTTTCAGCAATTTGTGCTACAGAAGCTATTCTGTGGGAATCGACCAGACAGGCTAGCCTTCACTCACACACATCAATGAGCCTTGGGCGCCCATGACTCGGTCAGCAGTTCACTGGTTGTCCTTGCTTAGACCACTTTGGTACAATGGTGCTTGAAAGTTTGCCGAACACCCAACCCAGAAGACTCAGTACTACTGCACATGCACTAAACCAGTAATACTAAAAAGTAATTTTAAAAATATACTTAGCTGCATCAGTTACTATATACTACGGAACTCATTTTTGCTGCCAGTATTGCTGCTATACTTGTGCTACTACATTACACAATAGCTTGCAGTTTATAATCCATGTTTACAGTTTGCAATACATGTTCTGTGTATGTACTGTCCTGTATATTTATTGTTTTGTCCTGTGTATTTATTTTTTTTGCACTCATCTCACACGGTTGTGTATTGAAACTTTATGTAGTCTTGTGTACTGTTCCGTGTTGCACCATGGTCCTGAAGATATGTCATTTCATTCCAATATATACAAGCTATATAGAGGAATGACAATAAAAACCCAATTGACTTGATAAATATGACCAAAAACATCATCAGATTTTTCTAAAAGTAGACAAAGAGAACCCAGTGAAACAACTGGGGCAAAAATATTATACTTGGCCATTTATTTATTAAGGAAAATTATCCAGTATTACATATCTGTGAGTGGTAAAAGTATGTGAACCTTTGCTTTGAGTATCTGATGTGATCCGCTTGTGCAGTAATAACTGAAACTAAACATTTCCGGTAACTGTTGATCAGACCTGCACATCGGTCCATTCCTCAGTACAGAACAGCTTCAACTCTAGGATGTTGGTGGGTTTCCGTACATGAACTGCTTGCTCCAGGTCCTTCCACAACATTTCTATTGGATTAAGGTCAGGAGTTTGACTTGAATTCCAAAATATTAACTTTATTCTATTTATATTAACCATTCTTTGTTAGAACGAACGACTTGAGTGTTTAGGGTCGTTGTCTTGCTGCATGGCCCATTTTCTCTTGAGATTCAGATCATGGACAGATGTCCGGACATTTTTCTTTAGGATTCACTGGTGTGATTCAGAATTGATTATTCCATTAATCATGGCAAGCTGCCCTGACCCAGATGCAGCAAAACAGGTGCAAACCATGTTACTACCACCACCATGTTTCAAATATGGGATGAGGTTCTGGGATGCATTGTTTTCTTTTCACCAAACGTAATGATTCTAAGTTAAATCAAAAATTCTATTTTGGCCTTGTCTGTCCACAAAACATTTCAGTAGCCTTCTGTTCTGTCCATGTAATTCTTAGCAAACTGGAGAAGGATAGCAATGTTCTTTTTGGAGAGCAGCTCCAAAAATGAACATATTTTAGAGGGTCACATAAGTTTGACAATCACAGATATGTAATATTCGATCATTTTCATTAACAAATAAATGACCAATGACCTATTGGGTTCTCTTTGTCTACTTTTAGGACTTGTGTGAAAATCTGATGATGCTTTAGGTCAGGGGTGTCCAATCTTATTCGGAAAGAGCCGGTGTGGGTGCAGGTTTTTATTCCAACCAAGCGGAAGCCAATGGCTCTCACTGTGGCTCTTTGGAATCCCAGAGCCTTTGAAATAGCTTTGTAACTCTTCCCAGAATGATGTATTTCAATCACCTTCTTTTTCATCATTTCTGGAATTTCTTTCAACCTTGGCATAATGTGTTACTAGGTAAGACCTTTTAACCAACTTCACGCTGTTGATAAAGCTCTATGTAAGTGTTGATTTGATTAAACAGGGTGTGCAGTAATCAGGCCTGGTTGTGTTTAGTCCAGCTTAACCCCATTATGAGTTTCATAGATTTGGGGAATTAGTAACTATGGGGGCAAATACATTTTCACAAAGGCCCAGGTGGTATTGGATAACGCTTCTGCTTCAATAAATAACATTATCATTTAAAAACGGTATTTTGTGTTTACTCAGGTTGCCTTTGTTTCATCTTAGATTTAGTTTTAATTTCTGAAACAATTTAGTACATTAACTCCTCTCTGCGCCTGGGATTAAAGAGGCACAGATAAATAGATGACTAATGCAACAAGATGAAAAGGTACATAAATAATAATTTGTCAATTATACTGGAATTTCAAGCGAATTGTCCTATAATGTAAACCAGTTTCCTTGCGGAATTGTGTAACTAAATTTCTTTGAATGATCAAACCTAAACAAAACTGTTCTGATCTTTCTTTGAATCCTGTGAATACTGTTGATAAGTTTATATGCTTTAGATTCAGCATGACCCTGATCAGAATAAAGCATTTATACAGATGAATGAATGGTGTCATCTTCATGGATCGTCAGAAGTAATTGTGAATACAACAATGTGTCTATAAAACATCATTTATTTTTAGTAATTAGCCATGTAAGTTGATTATGTTACAGAGAGACCTTTTAAGCACGTTTAAAGCAACAACCATGCCTTTGATTTTTCTAAGTTTGATTTTTTTTTTTCAGTATTACAGGGTGTCCCAAAATTCTCCATACTTTTAGCAAAATGTCTACCAAAACCTCCATCCATCCATCCATCCATCCATCTTCTACCGCTTACTCCTTCTTCAGGGTCACGGGGAACCTGGAGCCTATCCCAGGGAGCATCGGGGTACACCCTGGACAGGGTGCAAGTCCATTGCAGGACACAATCCCATTCATACACTATGGACACTTTAGACACACCATGCATGACTTTGGACTGGGGGAGGAAACCGGAGTACCCGGAGGAAACCCTCGCAGCACGGGGAGAACGTGCCAACTCCGCACACACAGGGCCCCGGCGGGAATCGAACTCCGGACCCTGGAGGTGTGAGGCGAACGTGCTAACCACAAATGGTTAGATGAACGTATTGAAATGGTTCTCAAGGCTGGATTGGAAAGCTGCCGCTAGGGTGCAATGGACTTTAACAGGACACATGGTGAGTATGTCACATACGACACTGTAGCCAAACTTATTAACAAATTCAAAAATACTGGAAGTGTTGCAGTCGCACCAAGAAGTCATCCACGAACATCCACCGATGAAGACACAGCCGACATGGTGCTGGCAAACATAGACCCCTATGTACCGTATGGAAACTTTTGAGACACCCTGTATTTCTGTGCTGTAATACACACAAATGATTTAAAGACAAATATGGTTTATTATAGAGCCATTTTGATTCTGACATACAGTACATATGAGGAAGCATTTGCAACTATACATAGAGTATATAAAAATTCTATAGCTTTCTTAATCTTTTAACTTCAGAGTTAATGCAATAAATGGTGCATTAATTAACACAGGCTTACATAAACATTCATATGGGAACTTTCTCCGATCTACACAAACAAAGTTCACAAATATTGTAATCGTATGCAGCTTTCCACCTTTACAATGCCGATTTTTATATCCTTAAGTCTATCTGCATTTATAAGCTAAATTATATAACTGTATCGTGAGGCAAAATGGTTGTCACACTTGGATCCATGTGGATCCATATAAAGGAAAGTCTGTAACTGAGCCATAAGTCCAAAAAAACGGCAAGCAATATGCAACTACAGAAATCCACAACAAGCTTTATAAAGCTGAAGTATGGAAGAGCATCCAGATGTGCTCATGAGACTGATGTCCTGGAAAACCTTCATGACTTTGTTACAAAACAGTCTGTACACAGATCAGATCCACAGCTGAAGAGCGTCCAAACAGTTCTCCAACTCAGTCAACCTGAAATAAAACAGTTTCTCATTTAAAATATAAGACGGGTGAACAGAAATGCATTTTTATCCTTCTGATGACACCAAAGATAATATAATATAATGGCATTGAACCAGCAGATTCACAGAGCACGCCCAGATTATAGTACTTTAGAAGAAGTCACAGTTACATCACAGCACCGTGAAATGATTTTCTTTGCATATCCCAGCTTGTTAGGAAACTGGGGTCAGCTATGATACAGCACAGCAGAAGCGATGAGGATTAAGGGCCGTGCTCACAGGCCCATCAGTGGCAGTTTAGCAGTGCTTTAGCTTGAATCCACAGCCTTCTGAGCAGTAACCAAGAGCCTTTAATCACTGAGACACCACTGCCCCCTTTTTTAAACCATTTTATGCTCGTGTCTATCCATTTTAACCAAATTATGATGGAATAACATCGTCATTATGAAAATGATTTGTTTCCATTCCAAAGTGTAATTCCAGTTATACAACAGTGATTTCCCAAGGATTTCGGTGTTTAGTTTATTCATAAATGACATGATAATGATAATCGAGTAATTGATTTCAATCTTAAGATTTAATATCCATGAGACGAGTTAGTTCCTGTTATCGCTTACACTATAGCCGCAGTAAACAGTCATTTACTCAACAGCATTTTCTCACTCTCATCGTTGTACAGAGAAGCTGGAAAACATAAACTTCTCAGTTCTGAAGTGTCTGAAGGCAGGCAGATGCAAATGCAGAGAGAGGTGTTTATTAAGATCAGGGCATACAAATCCAAAACGTAGGCAAAAATCAGATCCAGTATACAGGCAAAAGATCCAGAAATCAACGAACAGGATATCAAAGTAAGTAACACTTACTTTTCCCGCATTGTGTTGCCCCCGTCCCAACTTTTTTTGAGATGTGTTACGGCCATCAAATTCAAAATGACCTTTTTTTTTTTTTTCTTAAAATGGTATATTGACACAGTTTAAACATTTGATATGTTTTCTATGTTCCATCGTGAATATCATATGGGGTTTATGAGATTTGCAAATCATTGCATTCTGTTTTTATTAGCATTTTACACAGCGTCCCAACTTTTTTGGAATCGGGGTTGTTTGAAATCTAATCTTGTCATGTCTTGCCTTGTTTTGCCTTGTATGGGGGCATGGTGGCTTAGTGGCTCCAGGGTTGAGGGTTCGATTTCCGCCGCTCCCCGTGCTGCGGGAGTTTCCTCCAGGTACTCTGGCTTCCTCCCCCAGTCCAAAGACATGCACGGTAAGCTGATTGACATGTCCAAAATGTCCGTAATGTATGAATAGGTGAGTGATTGTGCCCTGCAATGGATTGGCCGCCTGTCCAGAGTGTCCCCTGCCTTGTGCCCCATGCCACTTGGGATAGGCTCCAAGGTCCCTGTGACCCAGTAAGGATGTGCAGTATAGAAAATGGATGGATATTATATTATATTATATTATATTATATTATATTATATTATATTATATTATATTATATTACTGTAGCAGATTAATATTTCGGTTAGCTTCGCCTCTTTACATAATCAAGTGTAGAGAAATCATTCTTGCACATATTGTAATATATTCTACCCTCTTTGTAACATGTGGAGTGGAGTAACATTCCCCACTGTCACCAAGATTAATGAGTCACTAATTTAAGAATTATTAGCTTTCTTTCTTTTTTGCTACAGCAAGCAAAATAAGCACACTTTTCTGTAAGACATCTTTATAATTTATACTGTACTGGTAAAAACATATTTTCATACATGCTACAAGGACAGTGATTCTAAGCGCATCACTGGAGTTATGAAAGACACTACAAATAACAACAACATGCTTAATCTGGGCTTAGAAATGGAATATAAAAATCAATCACTCTGCTCTGAAATCAATCTGAAATCGCTTTTGTTCTTGTGCTCCAGCCCTAATATAAGGTAATATTAGAAGAAAAAATATGGAAATTTAATATATTTTATGTAAAGATGGTTTAATAAACTAGTAGGTTTGGAAAGTTATTAAACCCAGCAGCTGGGTTTGTGTTGATAAGGAAACACGTACTGTTTATGTTCCCAGATGTATCTATGAAATATCCCGTCATCATTAAATAAAGGTTATAATGGCCAAAATAACTTCAATTTAAATGTTACGAGGTTGACAATAGACAACTGTTGACAAATGCATGGACACCCTAGCTAAACGCCTATCCGTGGTCTGGGTTAGCTAAGCAATCTGTTTGATTGTTTGTTTTGCAGCACAACAAGAAACAGCTTTGATTATCTTTCCAATGCATAACGCGTTAACTTAATGTAGTTTTACAGTGAGAAAACATTTAGTAAGCTTAATTTACATTGTTTCTTCATAAATGAACAGAAGCTGTATTAGATTACAGCCTGGGTGTGTGTGTGTGTGTGTGTGTGTGTGTGTGTGTTTGTGTGTCCAAAAACATTTGGTGGTTTGAAGGTTTGACATAAACTATAATTTAGTGAGCTACAAGGAATGAAAGAATATTATATTAATCATGATTTGAAATGAGTGTTTGTGTTTTGGAATAATTAATGATGATGATGATGATGTTCTCTGCTGTGTTTTTTTGCTTCTAGCTAAATTCTGTTTATTTCCAGTTTTCAGTTGTTGTTGTTTTTTTTTTTTACACACAGTGATGAACTATTAGAGGATTGCACACCTGCAGGGTTTACACTGTTTAATCCTCTGAGAAGAAAAGCCTCGGCAAGAAGCAACTGGGGAGGATACAGCTTTATCACTGGCCAGAAGCTACTCAGCTATTTACCTAGATAATAAACACCAGCTTTAATCATTATCATCATCATTATCATTATCATTATCATTATTATTATTATTTATAATATAATAATAATTACTATTTAATTATTTTTTATAATAATCAGTATTATTTAAGTCTGCTCACTCAAATTAATTCACCTGAAAAGATATAATTAGTCTTCTTATACCAGACAATAAAAGAATATTTATATGGATGGTCATATATTTTATTTAATTTTTACTTTATTTATTTGTGTCTAACCATGGGCTTGCAGAGGCAACGTGAACATCCATGTGCAGAGGTTTGAAATCACAAAACTCAAAACAACCAATACCAAAGTAAAATAAAATCTGGCACAAAATCAAATAAATAAATAAATAAATAAATGGGGTGGGTCAAGGTCAATACGCAAAATATCAGAGATCATACCAAGACAAAAGGTCAAGAAGGGCAAGGCAAACAAGGTCATATTCAAAAGATCGATCCTGAAAGTTATGACTCTATTGAATAAAGTAATGAATTTACGAGAGATAAGCAAGTGGTGAGATTTATATATATATATACAGGGCGTATGGAACGAATGAAACAAGGAAGTGTCCTACAATTCAGAGAGGGTGCCCCGTGGTGTTCTGGAGGAGAAATGTCAGCGCTGGATGTTACAGTGTCTTTGACATATACTCAAAGGCTTGCCTGTTTTCTTTAATGTTACAGATGTCTGACATTCCCCAAATGAATCATTAATCTGTACATATTTCCAGAACTGTCCTATTGATTTGTTACTTTCATATACATTAGTATTATGAAGTGTCGAACATCAGTCTTCAGATCCATATCATCTTTGTTAAGCTCATTTAGAAAGAGTTTAGGAGTAGTTGTTCGAGCTTTCGTGTGACACACTTGCTGTGGTGCCACGAGATGAATATTGATCAACGTTTGCTGTTGATTGTTCAGCTTTTCAGTGGGAAAAAAAAATATGAAAATATTTGAACATGACTTGGTTGGACAGGAAATATAAATGGACAGGAAATATAAATTTTTGACCATCTCCTAATGTATTGTGAAGTGCAGTCTGACCTGTATCTGGTTTCAATTCACTACCAAAGCTGATCACGCTCGGAAGGAATCTGTCCCAACGGTTACATCGGAAATTAAAGAAGGAAACAGCATTAGTTTAATATTTCATACCGAATGAAAGAAATTCCGCCTTTTGAGGTTGATGTGTTTTACCACCGGATCAATATAAAACCACCACGAACAACAGCTGAAGAGTTTTCGGCTGTTTAAGACGCCTTGGATCAATAATTAGGCTCCAGACAGGTTTGGTGTGGCAGCTTAAATAATTGATATAATGTGGACACAGGCGAGCAGGAGTGAAGCCATACAGTCATCATAACCAGCACAAGGGCATTGGCATCAGCTTACTATTAAAAGGTTCTAATTAAAGCTGGTGTGTTGGCTTATTGGTCATGTGAAGGTGTAAGATTGTTGTGGTGACATGATGCCTGCATTATCTAATGTCATTAAGATGACTAAAAGCTTCACACTGTCACTAAGGTCAGAACAGATTAACATGTTGGCAGCAGATGTGCATTTGTGCTGATTTGTTTAAGATCTTTCCTCTCAGTGGTTAAGATTAGGGTAATGTGTAATAATGAAATAATGAACAAAGTTCCTGTAGCAATCGAGTACAAACTACTAGGCAGAATTAAGTCTTAAATCACATGTATAAAACAGCAATTTGCCAACAATTTCACTTTTTAACTGTTTGTAGTTACAGCTGAGGTCATACGTTTACATACGCCTGGCAGAATCTGCGAAATTTATCTTAAGAAATAAAAAATAAAAACTGCTAACTATTAGAAAAGGTGCAAACATTCACTGATGCTCAAGAAGGCAACATACTACATTAGAAAATCTAAAATCAATGAGATTTTAGAATACATTTGTGCTGTGGTATATTTAATGTACTGTTGTGCTTGAAAGTTTGTGAACCCTTAAGAATTTTCTATATTTCCGTATAAATATGTCCTCAAACATCATCAGATTTTTCTAAAAGTAGATAAAGAGAACCCAATTAAACATCCATCCATCCATCCATCTTCTACCGCTTATTCCTTCTTAGTTAGTGACATTTAGAAATGTTCAGCAGATTCTATCAGCGCAATTAATCATCTGACTTTTAACACTTATGATCATGGATCATTTTTATATTGTTATCAACCATCCATTTTCTATACCGCTTATCCTATAGGGTCGTGAGAATCGAACCCTGTGCTAAACACTAAGCGACCATGTGCCCTATATTGGCTATAATCTATCCATTCATCCATCCATCCATCCATCCATCCATCCATCCTCAACCTCTTACCCTTTTCAGGGTCGCGGGGAACCTGGAGCCTATCCCAGGGGTCATCGGGCACAAGGCGGGGTACACCCTGCACAGGATGCCAGTCCATCACAGGGCACAATCACACACACTCACACACCCATTCATACACTACGGACAATTTAGACACGCCAATACCCAATTAAACAATTGAGACAAAAAATATTATGCTTGGCCATTTACTTTTCCATAACTGTTGATCAGTCCTGCACATTGGTCCGTTCCTCAGTACAGAACAGCTTCAACTCTGAGATGTTGGTGGGTTTCCTCACATGAACTGCTTGCTTCAGGTCCTTCCACAACATTTCTACTGGATTAAGGTCAGGACTTTGACTTGGCCATTCCAAATAATTAACTTTATTCTTCTTTAGCCATTCTTCATGCCACACTTTCTCTTGAGATTCAGATCATGGACAGATGTCCTGGCATTTTTTCTTTAGAATTTGCTGGAATAATTCAGTATTCATTGTTTCACCAATGATGGCAAGTCGTCATGTCCCAGATGCAGCAAAACAGGCCCAAACCATGATACTACCACCACCATGTTTCACAGATGGGATAAGGTTCTTATGCTGGAATGCAGTGTTTTCCTTTCTCCAAACATAACTCTTCTCATTTAAACCAAAAATTCTATTTTGGTCTCCTCTGTTAGCCTTCTTGCTTGTCAACATCTTTAAATACTGAGCAGTGGGTTTCTCTTTGTAACCCTGCCATACACACCATTGTTGTTCACCGTTGTTATTCAAATTAAATCTGTGCTGTGACCATAAGGGGGTCCTTGAAATTCTGCAACTGTGCATACAAAGAGCTTGAGAACTCCTGATATAGAACACCATGGACGACAAAATCATCTGTAAAGAAAATCCATTAATATCTCTCTCACACACACACACACAATGATTCCCTCTGTAGAGTCTAGGCATGCGTTTTCTTTTAATCATCATATCTAAACTTTCTAATCAATTTTCCTGGTATAAGATGCTATCATGAAATTGTATTTAAAACACTTTCTATATGGTGCTTGTTCTTATTGGACAGTTATGTAACTAACTCGGAAGTACCCTTGGCAGCAAGTCAAAATTTTCACTACTCACACACAATTAGGTAAAATGATGATCACCCCCCCCCCCCCACATTATAGAAGATTACAAATACATGTGCAGACACTTCACCACAATTCTATCCTTCTAATAACTGAATGCAATAAAGGGTTTATTTGTAATAGTCAACAATAACTATATTAGGCCTGTTGAATATCATGATATATGAAGTGAAAGGAATTAAACAAGGTTGGGCATGCTGATATAGGAAAATAAACAATGACTGGGTGTGAAGTGTTTTATTCCTCTTACACCACACTAATTTACTAACAATTATAATTACGAGTTAGTTCTACTACTGTCCCACTGTCCCTTATGTTATAGCAGCTAAAAACAGTCTATTTTTTGCTTCCTCTTAAAGGTAATAATAAAAAAACAAAAAACAATAAAAAAACACAGCTTGTCATGTTGCTGAGAAACTGGAAAGCTAAAATCTACAGATATTTACAGAGCACTGATGTGTAGAGCCTTCCATCAAGCTTTAATAAACATCTCCTTAAGAAAAAACTGAATAATATCAATGATTAAATTGTTTTTTTTTTCCTCGATCAATGTATTATTAGATTTAGATTATGTAGACTATCCAGCATACAAATCCCTGTGTGTTATATCATATGTATTAATATAAACCTGTGATTTGTCTTGAAGCTGGAATTACTGTCAGATCTGCTGTTATATAAAATTAATCAACATCTTTTTTTTTTAATGATTTAGAATCGAGAACAGCGCTGTGGTATAAAACTATAAAACTACTGGCAAATGACTTTTATAGTGAAAGTGTAGATATCTTGTAAAACATGACTGTTGGTATGAAGAGTCCTCACACACCTTTGTGGTCTTGATCTTGTTCCCTGTGGCGCAGCTCCAGCCTTTAAGATCAGGCAGAACTTTACACTCCTCTCCATCCAGGCAGGGTTGCATCTGACACCACCACTTCTGCTCCACTATGGAGGCTGTAGGAAGATAAAAAGAACTCTCTCAATCCAAATGCTGATTCATAGAAACGAATCACAATACAAGATGATGTGACTTGATGGGAGAACATCGATATTTTGAGTGGTTTTCTGGCTGCAATTGAGGTGAAATGATTTTCATGCCTTAATTTTATTCTTTACAGCTACCTAGAGCCTGGAACACTTCATGACATGATTTACATTAAAGGAGATGGTATTAGCTTTCTAGCTTTCAATGATTCCCATTAGAGAAATATAAGCCCTTGAAATAGACCATTGTCTTGCATAGATGGGAGTAAAAGGGGCAATATCTAAATATGTAGTGGAGATAATGAAAAGGTTAAGCACTGATCGTTTTGTCAAGATTTCCTGCAGTGAGCACATTAGCGCTATGCTTTAATTTGCAGGGAATGTCAGACACAAAATGTCATTGAATAGGTCAGACAGCACTGAGGGGCCCATCTGGGTGCTCTCGGGTAGCTTAATTCTCTGATTTCCTCTACTTTATTACATCTCAACTATACTAGGGCACATAGGAGTCAAAGTAAAATACATGCCAACTTCAACTGTGCTTTTTTTTTTTTTTTACAGTTACACACTTTTCACAGTGGATTACGGCGTGACCAAAGCTTTTATCGTCAAATATACGCATGCGATGGCAAACTAATGATCTCTTTTAAAAATAATACTAATATGTTTCATTTATATAGGGTCTTTCCAGAGCTCAGGACACTTTACAATATCAGCACAATAAAACACTGAACAATGAACAATCACGGACAAACACAAAATGAGCAAGAGGGAGCAATCAAACACAGAAAATGAAAAACACAGTACAGAATGCAACACGTTAGGACAAATGACATTGGGAAAACATATATTTGAGTTGGGATTTGAACTCGGAGATGGATGGGATGCTGCGAAGAGTCAGACCGAGTGAATTCCAGATTTTAGGTGCTACAACACTGAAAGACCTGCCACCCATGGTGGAGAGACGAGATCTAGGGACAGAGAGGAGTCCGAGCCCAGAGGACCTCAGAGGGCGGGTCGGGTTGTAGGCGGAAAGCAGTTCACTAAGATTGTAAGGTGCCAAAGGGTGAAGTGATTTAAATGTAAGAAGAATTATTTTACATCTAATGCGAAACAAAAACGGTAGCCCATGCAGTTCAGACAGGATTGGAGAAATACGAGCTGAGCGCTTGGTATGTGAAAGAAGTCTAGCGGCAGAGTTATGAATATATTGCAACCTAACAATAGAATTAGCAGTTAAACCAATAAGGAGAGCATTGCAATAATCAAGACGTGAGGATGTAAATGCATGAACCAGTGTTTCAGCGTCTTTCAGGCTAATGAAGGGACGGAGGCGAGCAATGCGCCCAAGGTGAAAGAATCCAATTTTAGAAACGGAGTTGATATGAGCTTCAAAGGTGAAGGCGGGATCAAAGATGATGCCTTAATTTTTTACAGCGCTAGTAAGGTCATAAAGGATATTTTTGGTAAGAGTTTGTGATCCAATAATAATGATCTCAATTTTGTCCATGTTCAGTTTTAAAAAGTTAGACTTCAGCCATCCTTTAATTTCATTTACACATGCTGATAGTGGCTTGGAGTGCGGGAGCAGCTCTACAAGCTGTATAGATTTTGAGTTTAAAGTAATATTCTCAAATTCTTGAACTTTCCAGAGGGATATAAACTTGTAAATTGTTATTATTTTGTTTAAAGATTTTATATTTTTCATTTATTACTGCCATTCAGAAGCTACATAAGATATTTACATGTTTCCCAGAAGACAAAACTTACAATTAACGATCATCCTGTTCAAAAGTTTACACTCCCCCGGCTCTTGATGTACCGCGTTGCCTTCTTGATCATCAGTGAATGTTTGCACCTTTTGTAATAGTCATGTACGAGTCCCTCAGTCGTCCTCAGTGTGAAATGATTTATCTCAACATCATATAGCCGCTGTTGGAAAGGACTCAAATATGCAGAAGATGCTGGAAAAGTACAGAATGTGCAGGACCTGGAGGATTTTTCTGAAGAACAGTGGGCAGTTTAACTGCTCAGGACAAACGAGGGACTCGTGAAGAACTCTCACAAAACATAAACACATGCTGATCATCCAGGTAACGACACGCAGGATTAATAATCAAGCATGTGTAAACTTTTGAACTGGATCATTTGTGTAAATTCAGTGATTATTGTGTACTATATATAAACATCTGTTATGTGAAATACCTCATTCGGGACAGAATTAAATAAACAACAAAATACAATTTTTATGATCATTCTTTTTTTTTTTACTCATTAATATTTTGCAGATTCTGCAAGGTGTATATAAACTTACGACCTCAACTGTACCAGATGTGCTTACATTCACAAATCTATCAAGATTCTTTGGGGGGTAAATCCCTGTATGCAAGATATAAACATAATCTACATACATTCATACTTCAATATAATTTGCAAACTACTGTGACAGCCAGTTAAGAAGGATCAAATGTGTTATACAGTACGTTCCTGTTGGATCTGAGCAACAAAGTCATGCTTCTATTAATAATCCGAAGGAAAACAAGCATCAGGAAAGCACTTGCACATTAGACAGGCGATTTTCACACGTTTGAATACATTTTTAGCATCCAATCTCCACCAGCTAACCAATGTGTATATAATTTCACTTGTTTTATTGTAGCAAAATTAGCTCCACTGCCATTTATACTTGATGTGACAAGTAAGAAGTTAATGAAAAAAAAAATTAAACAAATAAATAAATAAAAATGTAATCTAGACTAGTAGAATCTGAACTAGTTCAATTATTCAATCATTTACAGTTAATACTTTATCCTAGTTGTGGTGGATCTGGAGCCTATGCTGAGAATACTAGGCGTTAGACAGAGTTCCATGCATGGATCTGGGAGATAAGCAGAAAAACCAGAGGAAAAATATACACAGTGGGAGAACATCCAAAACACAGAGAGTAACCACTGAACATTGAGGTAGCAACACTTCCAACTGCACCACTATGCCACCAGAAACTAAACTATATATGACTAATTTCGTGTACTGTCCAATGCATACTGTACATGCGTGTCCAATTTCTAGTTTGTGGTTTTCAAAATGTTGGAGGTCCAAATGGGGGGTCCAAAATGTCAAGTTTGTACTTTTCACTCGAGTTGTTGTAAATCGTATCGTTCGTAATGAAAACCTTAGTGTTAACTTGAAAAAGAATGCCAAACATAAGCATTCTCACTAGTGCTCTCAGACTTTCGGACCCCAGTGTATACTTGTACAGATGTGCACAGAATAGTGTGCTTCACCAACAGTGAGTGAAGTGAAGTGAAATTCTGGAAAGTTTCCTTCAAAACTGTGACTCTGATGAAACTTTATGTCCTACATCAGGAACGTTTCAACCTCTATTACCAATGTAGGTATATATATATATATATATATATATATATATATATATATATATATATATATATATATATACACACACACACCCAGGTAGTTTTGAAAAATAATTATACAGTTGTTGCAGTATAAAAACAAAAAAAAAAAAAAAATTCTGTGTGTAAACAAAAATTTTTAAATCCCAGAACATACCATCTACACAGGAAGGTGCTGCTCGTGTAGTTCCAGCCACTTGTCCTGGAAAGCAGGAGCATTTGACAGTCTGAGAGCGTTCCTCTATCTTGTTCTTATTGCAGCATCGATGTAATGCTACAACTTCACACGTTCCTGTCCTGACATGGTGAACTGTTGAATGAGAGGACAAGTGACACAGAGAAACTCATATAGTTGATACATTTTTATCTACTCTAAAGTAAGCATATAGCGATATATGAATATAATGTTATCCATATTAACATTTGTTGATATGGATAACATTATCATCCATATCTACGTGCCACTTTATCAATCATTCTGATTGATAAAGTGGCACATAGACTTTTATTTGGTTTTACCTGGGGCCATTTTCTGTAGAAAGAGTTTCATTCATTAAATGACCATTGGTACATTTTATAGATATACAGTACATCATCATTTCCAAATTCTACCCATAGGAATAAATCCATTCATTCCTATTTTGATTCTAAACCCTTTTCTTTTCTGAACGTCCTTCGTGTCATGTTTTGTCTCGTTGTGCCCAGATCCATGAGCAACTAAAGACAATATCTATGACACGGATGCATACGTATATAATATAGTAAATATATGAAGTTGTCAAAATGAATAGCACAAAACTAAGTGCTAACTTATTAAAGGATTTACAGCAGATAACTAGGAAACACAAGTCAAGATGAAAACTAAGGCAGAAAGACTTCAAATTCAACATACCACAGTGTAATAAGGAGACTGTCGAAATATCTCTTAACTGTAGCAGTTGAACTTGTCATTTTTTGACGATTTATAAAATGATATTGTATTAGGATATCCTTCGCGTTATGAAATTATGCTGAGCATGATATATACTGTACTGTATATCATGTTTAGCATTTCTTTTTTATTTCAAGCCTCTACTGGCAGTTCATTTTGCTTATTTCTGTCAGATATAGGCAGAGACAGACGCACCTGCAGCTTGATGTTTATTAAACACTCTAGCAAACAATCCAAAAACTATCCAATATCCAAAGTAAAAAAAATGAAAAATAAAAAAAAAGACAAAAGTCAGGCAATCAGCAAACGGGCAGGAGTTGACAAATCCCAGACGGGACTAGACAATTGACAGCGGAAAAAAAAAAAAGTTTAGTAATGACACTAGGAACACTTGATGAGACTTCGCAAAGTGTGTGTGAAAATCCATTTAAACAACAATTAGTTCTGATCAACTAATTTGATTAGGCGAGCAGTGCTCCATGACTGCTTAACTACATTGAGCTAGAACAGCGTTTCATTGTTTGTAGCTGTCTTCACCACAAAATTCCTTTGCAAATCTCCACTTCCTAGTTTAAAACAGTTAGTACATGCGAGCTAGCTAGCCAGATCGCTGACGAGGTATAAAGTGAATGCGAGTACTTCAGGATCTAATTCCACTTGCGGAGCAAGAATACACGTTCAAACTATTGTGTCTGAAATGTCAGTTACTGGATATTCATTTCTGTCTTTTCAAGCATTTATTTATTAATACAAAAAACAAAAAATCTGTTAAGATAGAATTATATCGCTTCATGGGGGGCACGGTGGCTTAGTGCTTAGCATGCTTCCCTTGCACCTCTGGGTTAAGGGGTTCGATTCTGGCCTCCATCCTGTGTACGCAGAGTTTTGCATGTTCTCCACGTGTGTTGTAGGCTGATTGCATTTCCGAATTGTCCGTGGTGTGTGAGTGTGTGTGTGATTGTGCACTGCGATGGGTTGGCACCCTGTCCAGTGTGTCCTCCCACCTTGTGCCCCAAGTCCTCTAGGTTAGGCTCCGGGCTTCCCGTGACCCTGTGTAGGATAAGCGGTACATTTGTGTCATGCTTTGTCTCATTGTGACCAGATCCATGAGCAACTGTAGTTAATATCTATGTCAAGGACTCATACGTATATAACAGAGTAAATATATGAAGTTCTCGAGTACGAGAACGAGTACAGAAAATGGATGGATGGATATCACTTCGTAAGGTCTAATGTTTTGTACTCCAGGAGTTCCACGAATAGAATTTAAATTCTAGAAATTCTTAGCTAGGAAGGTTTTAGTTCTACCGTGGAGAATCCTTAGTGATTAAAACTGATCAAAATGTTTCATTTTATATGGACTTTCTATACCAGTGTAAACAGGGTAAGTGGGAACAGTTGGTGTCGATAATAAAAGATTAGCATTCTGATGATCCTGACCTCTGGTGGTGTGTTCTGTAGCTGTCATACACTGCAATGAATGGAGATAACAAAACTTAAGTAAAATAGAAAAAGAAAAAAAAAAAGACAACACAGCACTTTTCACTCTAAGCGCTCCTTTAACTTATTTCTCGATGATTTTTATGTGGTTGACTCCCTCAGTATTGTCTGAATTATTTAAAGGCAGTGTAGGTCTCTGCACTGTTAATTGTCTGTGACATTTCCATGAGGTTCCCTCCTCCTGTGGATGCATTTTTTTTGTTTCCACATAATGTAGTAAACAACTAATTAAGAGTGTTTGGATACCTGCCTTCGCACTGTTCTATAGCAGTGCAGACAAGCTTATCTAATTACACTGCATTTTCATGACTAATAAATAGGGTTGGATACAGTAAATTATAATAAATGATACTGAAATGTCTTCAGTAGAGGCGTTATAATTTTCTTTAATACATATTATTAAATTATAAACAGTTACCATTTAATGTAGATCGAGATTAACTGATTTAAACAACAACACTTATGATCATGGATCATTTTATATTGTTATCAAACCATTCTATTTTTATACCTTTTTTTTAGGAAACCTATACTAAATTTATATCATATCTATATGATAATCTATCCATTCATCCATCCATCCATCCATCCATCCACCCCCCCCCCCTCCCCTTTCCCGCCCGCGCAGGAGGGGGAGCGAACCCCAGGCGGCGGGGGGGCAGGGGGGCGGGGGGGCCGGGGGGCGGGCGGGGCGCCCTTTCCCGCGGGGGCGCCCGCCCGCGCTCCCACCCCTCCCTCCCCCCTCCCCCCTCTCCCCGCTTCGCCGCCCCCCCCGCCTGGCCCACGCGGGGCCGGGGGAGGGCGGAGGCCGGCCCCCCTCTTCTTCCGGGGTGCTGCTTTTCTCCCCAGGCCCGGGCGGGGGGGCCCGCCCCCAGGGCGCGGGGAGGTGTGCGCAGTCCGGTGCCGCGCCCCTTTTTCCCCTCTTTTTTTTTTCTTTTTTTTTTGTGGCGGGGTGCGGGGGGGGGGGTGTTGCGTTGGGTGTGTTTTCGTTTTTTTTGCTTTGGGGGTTTTTTTTTTTTCGGGCCCTTCTGTTTGCGGCTGTATTGGTTGCTTGAGCACCCCCCCTCCCCCCTCCCCGGCCCCCCGCCAGCCCCAGGGCACGGGAACAGGGGGCGGGGCCCAGGGGGGTGCACCCCCTGGCCGCGTTGCCCCCCCCTGGCCCGCCCCCCCACCCCCCCCCCCCCACCCACCCACACACCCCCACACCCCCCCACACCCTACCCCCCCCCCACCCACCCCCCTTTCTTGTCTTAGAAAAGGCGGTGACCCCGGAGGCAACCCACACCCCCACAGCCCCCCCCCAACACAAAACATAAACCCCTAACACAGCAATGAAACCAGTTTAAAATTACCCTTAATTATTTTTTTTTAATTTAAAAAAAAAAATTTAGGAGAACTGAACCACTAGACATCCAGAGATTTAATGCTTCAGTTGTTCTGAACTCGAATTTAAAAAAAAAAAAAAAAAAAAAAAAGATAGGGACCATATCCGTCCAGAGTCTATATATTATGATACATGGAGGAGCGCATCGATGATTAACAACAATATACACACATATATATATATATATATATATATATATATATATATATATATATATATATATATATATATATATATATATATATATATATATATATTAAAAATATATAAAATATAATATATATCATAAATGATTAATTAATGAATGAACTATATTATTCATCAATATATAAATAAAATTATATACAGAAAATAACAAGAACATCAATACATCTCATAAACATGAACAATAATTATATTAATATTATATATATATAAATATATACAAAATTAAAAAATAAATATATATAAATATAAATTATATATATAAATATAATAATTATATTTATTATATATATATATAAATATATATATATATATATATATATATATATATATATATATATATATATATATATATAATCATCAACAAAGCACCAATCAATGTAATCAACTGTAACCTTTAACTGTTTTATTGTTTTTTTTTTAATTTTTTTTTTTTTTTTTTTTTTTAATATCTAGCGTTCTCAGATATGTTGAATTCTGGGCTCTACTCTGAGAAGAGTGTTATATTTTTGCACATCATGCAAGTGAAAGGTTTTGTCCCTGTCTCACAGGAGAAAATGAAGTCGTCCTCTAGATTCCTGAGGACGTGTCTAGATTACATATTTTATTACGTAGGTGCCGACAGTTTTTGTACACAACACTCCATTTTAAGATATGGCTATAATTATTATTATTGACTGAATAAGAAATGACTTTCAGACGAAATGTGTTTTTTTGTTTTGCATCAGACGTTTTTGCCTTTGTACAAATGTGAACGCAATCAGAATGTTAAAATTAATTAAAATATAGAAGAAAAAAAAAGCTCTGTATATAATAATTTACTAAATTTTGATTGATTGGTAGTACTTTTATGCATACTAAGAGGAAGAAGAAATAAAGGGAATATGGGAAAGACTTGGGAAGCTAGTTCAGACAGTGGAACAAAGAACGTTTTAGATTGTAGATTGTGAAGCACTTTAGATAAAGCTAGTATGTGAAATGAGGCTTGTTATGTCTGTATGCATGGTTTGGTTTTGGTTTTGTTGGTGGGAAAAAGTAAACATCAGTGGATGTGAGACTATGGATGCTAATACAATTCTGCACAACCATCAGTCTGTGACAGAGATAGATATGACCTATAGATATGTAGACAGATATTATAAACCTAGGACAGAGGCAGTACAATACACCACAGGGATTTTCCTTTTTAATTCCTAAAGCAGGCGACTCACTGGCAAGTCATGTAAAGCATTGTTCTTGGTACAAGCTTGAGAATTTTTTTTTTTAATTAACAACTTTTGGATACTATTGTCCATGGTGCAAATATTAAATTAGTTAAATTAGTATATGTGAGCAAGAAGGTGTCCACAACACCTAGTGTCTTTGCTTCCTGAGGAGACTGAGGAAAGCTCATCTCAACTTCTATCCCTGTACCATCGAGAGCATACTGACAAACTACACCTCAATGTGGCCCAGCAGCTGCTCAGCGTTTGACCAGAAGGCCCTCCAGCGGGTGCTGAAAACTGCCCAACACATCACCACTGCCCAGCAACCTTCCATCAAGGACATTTGAGAGACATCATCTTGGACTGATGATTGGCTGTTCACCCTTCTCCCATCCAGGAAGCACTATAGGAGTCTCCACTGTCACACCAGGAACAGCTTCTCGTCCTCAGTTGTCAATCTCTCTTCAACAATGGCACTAAATCCCCAACCACCCCCAAGTTTTGCACCTTCTTCTACTTGCAGCTTATATTCATCTATCCTGTAGTGTCTTTGGATGCCATTCATTCATGTCATTGGATCCATGTCTACTCATACATCATGCCATTTGCACTGCATTGTCACTTGTACATTACAGCTGTCTTACCTCATTTCTTTCTTTACAAGCACTATAATATCTTATGCTATGTTGCTATTTGCACTTCAGATTAGATGCTAACTGCATTTCAAGTACATGGCTTTGTACTTGTACTCTGGACAATGATAATTATGGTGAATCTAATTTACTCGAAAATAATCTAATCTAATGTTCTCTCCCTGACCATGTGGGTTTTCTTTGGGTTCTCTGGTTTCTGCCCACCTTCTCAAAACATGTCAGTAAGTGGTTTGACTGTTAATGTGAATAAGTTTGTGAATTTGTGCATGCATGGTAAACTGAAATGTACTGGCAACCCATCCAGGGTATATTCCTGCCTCATACCCAGTGTTTATGAGATACAGTAGGCTCCGGATCCAAGGCAAGACCCTGACCAGGTTAAAGCAATTACTGAAAGTGAGTGAGTGAGAGTGAGTGCGATGTGAAAAGGATGATGGACAAATGTAAAATGTTAGTAGTCTACTGAAAAAAAGACTAGAGGTGGGGTTGTTTTCTGTAAATTTTTGAACAGGATGAGCGGTGTAAATTGTTATTATTTTGTCTTCTGGGAAATATGAAAAAAAAAACTTGTATCTTATGAAGAGCAGTACTAAATGAAAAAAAACAAGGTTTTTAAACAAAATAATAACAATTTACACTGATCATCCTGTCCAAAAGTTTACACCCCCTTGGCTCTTAATGTACCGTGTTGCCTTCTTGAGCATCAGTGAACGTTTGCACCTTTTGTAATAGACGTGTACGAGTCTCTCGGTCGTCCTCGGTGTGAAAAGACGGATCTCAACATCATATAACCGCTGTTGGAAAGGACTCAAAGATGCTGGAAAAGTACAGAATGTGCAGGACCTGGAGGATTATTCTGAAGAACAGTGGGTAGTTTAACTGCTCAGGACAAACGAGGGACTCGTGAAGAACTCTCACAAAACATAAACACAGTCGCTGATCATCCAGGTAACGACACGCAGGATTAATAATCAAGCGTGTGTAAACTTTTGAACTGGATCATTTGTGTAAATTCAGTTATTATTGTGTCTTGTGGACTATATGTAAACATCGGATATGTGAAATAGCTGATTCAGGACAGAACTACATAAACAACAAAATACAATTTTTATGATGCCTCTTTTTTTTTTTTTTTAGATATAATTTTGCAGATTCTGCAAGTTGTATGTAAACTTATTACCGCAACTGTATATTTTATATTTAAAAGGCTTTTTTTTTTTTTTTTTTTTTTAGAACTTCAGCCATGCCTAGGTTGAATTTATTTGTTTAATTTATGGAGTGAATTCTGATGTCTGATGTTGATGTTCCAAAAAAAAATGTTGGAAATTTTGTTAGGTGTAATCTACTCCTGATTATTATTGGGTTTATCATATCACCATATCACCATTGGGAATCTTTCTGTTAGTCTAAGCTGCTGTGCATGGAAGCAATTAAATATATCAACAAATACAATTTTTAAAAAGCAAGGTGATATGCTTGAATTTTATACAAAAGAAGTTGTACCAAAACAAAGCTTAACCCCACTCCCTAACCTTGAGCTTTGTGTATTTTCATATGTCATGCTCCAAATTTACAAGTGAGACAAACTTACAAATGAGACCATTTGGTGCTGAAGGAACATAATAAAGAACAACATATACAGTGTACAGTGGCAAGGAACAACAAAATCTCTTGCAATAAATAATTAAAAGTCTAACATAAGAATTTCTGTTACTAAAGATGCTTGAAATAGCATTATCTTTATTCTTACTGTCTGTGCTGGATGATCTCATTCATCTTCATTACGCTTCTCCTGCGAGAAACATATAAAAGGAATCACACTGTGCCTTCTTCTTACAAACATTTTGCACAAGTTTGTTCATCCATTTGTCTTTATCCACACCGTATTCGCTTTGCCCTTTTAACCCAAGAATGATTGTTATGGTCGCGATCTGAGGGAAACAGAACACGTCCAGGCCACTTTCTCTGAGCTGTGGAGTTTGCTACCCTGCGAGCCATTTCCTTTTCATCAGCTCCTTCTCCCCACAACAAATTGAATAACCACAGGCCAGTGAGCACAGTTCACGAC
Source organism: Ameiurus melas (assembly GCA_012411365.1). NCBI lineage: Eukaryota > Metazoa > Chordata > Actinopteri > Siluriformes > Ictaluridae > Ameiurus > Ameiurus melas. The sequence goes on along the minus strand of CM022766.1, from coordinate 7,328,106 downwards.
ACAGCTTTGACCTTTGCAAACTACGTACATCAGCTGCCTCAATGCAGAGGCTTAGGACATGAAAAGTCCTCAGCGGACAGAGCGAAAGTTACACAAAAGAAAAACTGAGAAGTTATAAGAGATTACTGTCGTAGTGACTGAGAGTCATTTTTTCGACGCACTGATCTTGAGGAAGTCAGAACTGCCGATACTTGTGCAATGTTTTACACCAAATGAATGGTCTATTGGATGTTGTGTATAATTTCATTAACATTGTGTCACAGGACATCCAATAGAATTGGTCTGTAAAATGACAAGTGGTCAGGTGATCAGCATTATTAAAGATCATACAGAAAAATGAGCACAAGTTATATTGAACAATGATAAAACATTATCTCATTACATTCTTAAATATTCTGAGAGACATTTCAGTTTTCATTGTACTGTGACGATCTCCAACTAATAACAGTGAGATGGTATTACACGCAGCTCCACAACGTGTACGTGTGAACAGATTCAATTTGCTCTGTTTTAGAAATCGACAAGCTCTTCTCTCTCGCTGTTTACTAATGAACAACACAAGGTGGCCCAGAGCTCTTTCTACCTTGAGGAAATGAACACTTTTAGTTACAGTCATGGACGAAATTATTGGCACCCCTGGAACTTTTCCAGAAAATGCACCATTTCTCCCAGAAAAGTGTTGCAATGACAAATGTTTTGGTATACACATGTTTATTACCTTTAAGTGCATTGGAACAGATGTCAAGTTTGCCTTTTTTCTTCTGCTTTTTTGTGCTGTAATAAAAGGGAATAAACATGTGTATACCAAAACATTTGTTCCAGGGGTGCCAATAATTTCGTCCATGACTGTAAAATGTCTTCTAAAATACTTCATACTTCGTTCATATTATATACCGTATATTTTTCAGGAAGCCTTTAAGAATGCCTTTGACAAAAGAAGAACATATTGAAATAATTCTCATGGCTGGATCGGGACGCTATCGCACGCACATCACACACACGACACTGTCGGCAAACTTGATAACTAATTCAAAAAGACTGGAAGTGTTGCTGACCGACCGAGAAGTGGACGTCCATGAACATCCACTGACGAAGGCATGACCGACTTGGTGCTGACAAACATAATGCCCTGTGTATGGAGAATTTTGGAATACACTGTAGTTAGTTACTTGCTGTAACCTTTCCATAAATTAGAGGTAAAAGTTTTCATGAAGTCTTTATGCTGGCAAATATTTCTTCATATAGCAGATTTTTCTCTCTCTCTCTCTCTCTCTCTCTCTCTCTCTCTCTCTATACACTCTGGAGGCTGGTAATAACTTTCCAGAATGGTACTTCGTGTTTTTCTTCACTCTTTAAATATTTAGGAGGGCATGAACACAATAAAATAGCAGTCATGTAAGGCTGATTGAAGATGTGTCTCTTTGCATAAGATGTTGGCTCTAGCAGAAGCTGTAGGTGAACTGATGCTTTTCTGGGTTAACACCCTGCAACTGTGACATAAAGAAAGAAATAAAAGGGAGAAAGACATGGTTCCTCGGCTGAACACTGTAATTCAGCCAAAGTAACATAACAGACCTTAAAGATTTTCTAATAAATTGGATTTCTGTGTGTAAGACAGTTTGATATGACCCCCTGTAGCAAGTGTCATACATTTGAAAAGGGGGGGACATGACACTGATCCACACTGATGTTTACCTTACGTAGCAAAAGTCTTGAAGAAAGAAAGATTGACCAGTAGTGTAGTCTACCAAATAGTCAACTATTTTATTTCTTGTGATCACGAATTCATGTTCTCGTGATCTCCACATAACAACGATAAAAAAAATGAATCTGTTCATTCATGATGCTGCGTTATTGCGCTAAGAACAATAAAACGACATGTCGAGTACACGGAAACATTAAGTTGTGATCACGAGAAAATAATAATAATAATAATAACGCATGGCCACTTGGGGCTTCCATAAAATATTTAGTAAAATACAAAAAAAAACAAACTTTACTGATTAAAGAACCAAAATGTTTCCTTTTGGTTCCTGAGATTAACATCAGGGTTCGATTTATATGTAAACATGGCAATAATGAATGCAACTAATTAATATGTCAATAGAAGGTCCTCATACAAGGATCATACAGGTGGAGCTGTGACGCTAAAACTCTGATGTTGTACAACATATTATAGTTATTAGGATATATGTGAACATATAACTACAGTAACCTCAACATCTGTGAAAAAGAACCATTAGTGTAACTAAAATTCTAATAATGACAAAAAAAAAAAAAAAAAAGAACAACGCACACATCAATACAAGGAATACATAGGACAGTTTCAGGTCACTTAATAGCTAGAGCCATGGAGATAAATAGTGGTATGATAGTGATTTCTTTTTCATTTAGTTACAGTGAGTTCAGGCTGGTGGATGGAGTCACCTTGACCGCACAGCTCAGCTCTATGAAACCTGGCAAGTGCTACGACTGAGTACAGGTGATGGCATCCTGTAACATGCACCTGCTGTCTCAAAAGCTTCTCCACTGCTCCACAGAGTAAAGGCTCAGGACTGGAGGGTCATAAAAATGTGATTTAATGTGTATCGTAAATGTATCGCAGAAGGCAGTTCGTCAACTATACGAGACGAATATTACGTAAAATAATGGCTTCATTTGTTTTTATTGTGCCACATTCTTTCCATTATCTAACTGAAAATTTGGGACAGTTTTATAACCGCTCTTTTTTTTTTTTTCTTTTTTTTAGAACTTGGATGGGGTTTACATGTACTGCCCTGAATCAGCTATTTCACACAACAGATGTTTACATATAGTCCACAAGACACCATAATAATTGAATTTACACAAACTAACCAGTTCAAAAGTTTACGCACGCTTGATTATTAATCCTGCGTGTCGTTACCTGGATGATCAGCGACTGTGTTTATGTTCTGTGAGAGTTGTTCATGAGTCCCTCGTTTGTCCTGAGCAGTTAAACTACCCACTGTTCTTCAGAATAATCCTCCAGGTCCTGCACATTCTGTACTCTTCCAGCATCTTCTGCATATTTGACCTCTTTCCAACAGTAACTATATGATGCTGAGATCCGTCTTTTCACACTGAGGACGACCGAGAGACTTCCGAGTGTCTGCAAACTTTCACTGATGCTCAAGAAGCCAACACGGTACATTAAGAGCTTTGGGGGGTAAACTTTTGCACAGGGCGATTTGAACAGGGTAAATTGTTGTACTAAAACGGTAAAAGATATCTAGCTTCTTCAATTGTTTGAGTGGAATTTTTACATTTTTCTATGAACAAATTTTTATGAAGCGTGCCAATATTTCTGGAAGGTACTTTGCTTGGGGATCGTCCTGCTCTCTCTGGTTGGCGCGTGTGTGTGTGTGTGTGTGTTTAAGTAACACTTTTGTTTCACCTTGTTACTTAGAGGTCAAAATGACCTTAGCATAGTCTCTACAAAAAAAAAAAAAAAAAAAACTCAAAAAAGCTTATTAAGTCTCGTTCTAGTTTTGGTTAAAAAATTCAAACTGGGTCACTGCAACCCAAACTGAACGTACGGGTTAATACTAAGGAGTCGTATTCGTATCATACCGCATTCTTCTGTCACATTAGCAAAGCTACAGCTGTAATCACACTCAATAATGATGACGATCTGGCGTTAATTTCCTGAGCCACTGAAACTTGTCAGCCTTCAAATCTTCCGTAACTGTCTTCTGATTAAAGCGATCTCTTTTCCTTCCTCTTTGTCATGCCCTCCCGATCCTGTTGCACCTAATGCCAGTGTGATGTTTCAATCAATGTCCCGAAAATTCCACCCGGCACCCATTAGCTGTTCAAATCATTCATACCAATCAATCCTGAATCCTTCTCTTGAGTTATTCTTGCTTTTAAGCTCCGGATCCTCTCCTGTGATGGTTCATAATACACAGCCTATTTTTGATCCGGATTTAATTGCCCTTTTTTTTTTTTTTTTTTTTCTTGCAATGGCTACATCAATTATGAATATCGTTCAGAAAGGCATCATATGTCTCAGCGTGACTAGCTTTAAGCTCTGTGACCGAACTGAAACGCTCTACGTTATATTCGGTCATAGATGACGATTTAAAGGCAGCATACATTTAGGGGAGTTAAAAGCTCAAAAGTTTGCATCTCCTCAGCTCAAATCTTAACTGTACTCTGTGCGACTTCGGAGTGTAACACCATCGACACACTTTTAGCCTAGATTTCTTGCCTGCTGTTCATCAATGACTCTTTCTACAGCTTTACGCTAATCCAGTCGAGACTGCAGCAGTGTGATTACAGTATCTACAGTATATTGCTGTTATGGATTACACCTGGTGTTAAACGGGACATGGTTAATGTTTTTTTTCTAGAGTGTTGCTTGTTTAGAATGTAGTACAGCGCGTGTAAACAAAAGGTACCCAAAGGTACACTGATTCTTGGATTGAAGGGGTAGGGGAAGAGAGATAAATATCAATGGTGCCTCATTAATCCTATCGGTATTCTGACCGTTTTTTAAATAAATGTTTCAATAAAACCTCAAATCAGACACACAAAAAAGTTGGCAGCCCCAGTAACATTCCATTCCATTTTCCATACTGCTTTTCCTACACAGGGTTGCGGGGAGGCTGGAGACTATCCCAGGGGACTTGGGGCACAAGGTAGGGGGACATCCTGGACAGGGTGCTAACCCATCACAGGGCACAGTTGCACACACACAGTCACACACTATGGACAATTTGGAAATGCCAATCAGCTTACAATGTTTTTGGGCTGGTAGAGGAAATCAGAAGAAACCCCCGAGCACAGAGAGAACACGCGAACTCCACACACACGTGGCAGAAGCGGGACTCGAGCCCCCGACGAAGGAGGTGCGAGGCAAATTATGGTTTCTAATTAATCAATAGCAGAATATGTTCTGTGTGAGAAGGCTGTATGTTACCTGGGAAAAAATAGAAGACTAACACTTAAAAAGGAAAAACCTTTGACTGAATGTTTTTGTTTCCTGCATAAAAGCAAACCTAGACAAGACAAATATATAAGATGAACAAATTCTCATGTGATTTTTTTTTTTCTCTTCATGTTTTTCCTTGTTTAATTGTTAGTTTCAGTGTAGCGTATTTAAAAGCTCGGTAAAAGGCCAGAAATGTAATCAGTCATGGCAGCTTCTTCCTTTACTTTCATCCATCAACCTGTTCAAGGCCACTGCTCATCCCCCTGGAAAACTGCACATTGCCGTCTCTGCCACCACATCACAGACACACGTCTTTTATGAACAGCGACTTGACTGCAAACTGAAAAGAAAAAAAACAAACAAACAGGCAAATATTCTGGGAAAGCTAATGGTAGCATTCATCAACATGCTCGGAGTTGCAGCAGACTGCTTGTCCGTGTTCTTCTAGTTGTGTGTTCGGCTGACTGCTCAATGATATTTAATAAATAGATATAGAAGTACATAATCATTTAAAAGCTGTATTTTCTGTTTACTCAGGTTGGCTTTGTTTGATCTAAGATTTTGTTTTCATTTCGAGAAACAATTTAGTGTGAGATTTACACAAAGACATAATAAATGAGGATGGGGGGGGGGGGGATGCTTTTTCACAACACTTTAGCTGTTCGATTAAAGAGAGGTTTTGCTAACAGCCATTTTGTGAACGCGTAGCTTAGCACAGCAGGGATATTCATGCTAGAACATATGCCCAATTACATTGTTGTTTATTTTGTGTTTAGAATTACGGTTGTTACGTTTGTTTATATGCGGCATGGTGGCTCAGGAGACAGCGATGCTGCTTCACAGATCCAGGCCGCCCGTCTACAATCTACTACCTGCCCGAAATTTCTGTGATTGTTGTTATTATTCCAGGTTTTCCTGGAAGTTTTCATCATTTGGATTGGCTATGCTAAAAGTGTGAATGAGTGTGTGAAGTGTGCACAAGTGTCCCTTGATGTCACATGTAGAATGTATTCCCGGATCCACCTCAACCCTTATCAGGACAGTTCCTGAAAATGAATGAATGAAACTTTGTTTCTAATCCGTTTTGTTGTCAAGTGTGACTTCTAGAGTGCCTACAAGGCGATGTGTTCAACATTACACTGGATGGTGAATTGTAAATGTATTAACAGTATTGCAGTTTCAGATTTCCTATTCGTGGTATACATTATATCACACGTCTAGCCGACTTGAAACACTGGTGACTTTATCTTTCTAATTTGTGGAAATAAAAAAATATATACATGTCTAATTTCAAAACGAAAAGATCTGCCCTTTTTTAAGAATAACTCCTTATTCCTAACCAGTGCACCACATTTCACCTCATACAGCTGGAAAGGCAGGAACAACGCATGTTGCAAACACTATGGCAGACGCTTGTTCTTTGACAGGAAGGAAGCAGGTGCAATGTGAAGTGTCAGAACAGATTTCTATTTTTACTATCTGTGCTGGAGTGCTTTCGCTTGCTGGCACGGCCAACCCCAGATATGTCAGTCGGCTATTCTGTGTTTTTAATTAACGCCTGTGACTGATAGACCTATTAGGCAATTATCTCATCTCCGCAACACTCAACACTCATAAATCCAAACACTCTCTGGATTACACAGCAAGTTATACTAGTTGTTTGGCTTCTATTTAACATGAATTTTGTTTCATGAATACTGCTTGTGTTCTGAATATGACAGATACGACAGTATGAAAAGCATAAATAACTTAGTAATAATAATAATAATAATAATAATAATGAACTTTATTTTATAGAGCACCTTTACAAAGGCCTCTCAATGCACTTTACATGGGAAAAGAAAATAGAAACTGAAGTACATAGCATAAAACAAGGTATAAGTATGTCTCAATAGCATCCATTTTCTATACTGTTTATCCTTTTCAGGGTCACGGGGGAACCAGGAGCCTATTCCAGGGAGCATGGGGGACAAGGCGGGGTACACCCTGGACAGGGTTCCAATCCATTACATGGCACAATCATATAAAAATTCACACACCCATTCATACACTACGGACACTTTAGACATTTCTGTCAAGACAGCCTACCACGCATGTCTTTGAACTGGGGGAGGAAACCAGAGTACTCGGAGGAAACCCCCGCGGCACGGGGAGAAAATACTCTTTTTTTGCCACAGACTGTATGCAATGTAGATATAAAAAATAATAATAATAATAAATAAATAAATAAATAAATAAATAAAATAAAAACATGTACTGGTACTGCAGTGTTAATGTCATCCCTGATCTCCTGAAAACAGATACTGGTGTGTAGATAAGGTGAACCGTTTATATCTTTCTATGCTTAATAAACAATTATACCCGGCTGCAAGGATCGTACTTTTTATTGCGAGGACATTTGAAAACATATAGACCTTTCTGTGCATTGCTTGCCCCTTTACAAAAACAAGCTTATGAAAGCATCTCTCGAAGCTTCCTCATCTTCCCCCTGTGAAGGAAAAAGCACGATGTTGTGCGAGTGTGTGGCAGGCAGATCAAGGAGAGTCAAGGTGAAAGACTCCTCCATTAATAGTTTGTGTGAATGCTTACGTATTAAATGCACGATGCTCTTAAGGGCCTTGTGTTTGACATTGTTGCGTTTGCTACATGCACAAACAGGGCAAGAGACAAAACATACAACTCTGTGATGTCCCGTATGTAAGAGTATGAGCTGGTTCTGATTAGGTCAGTCCTGAGTGTGGGATTAGTGTGGGATCATTTTGATCTGCCAGATGTTGTTCGACTTGTGTAATTTTAATAAATACAATAGCATGAGACGGTTAAAAAGATGATCTAATTACATCTGCTTTACTGGAAAGACTTGTGAGCACACAAGCGTTAAATGAACAAGCACCTCATTTTCTTTTTCCTTTTTTAACCGTTGCTACGGCAAGGCAATAGCAAAGTTATTCCATTCTCAATCTCCAGTGGGGGTTTTAATCCCCATTAACTGACAGGCTAATTTGTGAGATCGGATTACACTAGAGGCTCATTTATGGCACCTTTGGACACACGGGTCATGTGATGCCGCTCGACTGAACTCGGCAGTGAGACACCCTTTCCTCTTGAGGACGGTGTGTGTGCATTCGCGTGCAAGTAAAACGAGGAGTCTAAGATTAATCGCCTAACATCGAACATTTTGCCAGGGTTTCAAATATTATTGTGATATTGTATATTAAACGAATCAACAAAGCACGTTCGCCTGTACTATACACCGGGCAGCAATTTAACCAGAAAGGATTCTCAGCAGGCCAGAAAAGCACAGGTGCACAGGTGTACCTAATAAAGTGATCAGTGAGTGTGTATGTGTGTATGTGTGTATGTATATATATATATATATATATATATATATATATATATATATATATATATATATATATATATATATATATATAAAATGAAACGTAAAAAGGGTTTGGGCTCGGTCGAATACATTATTAATTGCTGTGATTAGGCAGGCGTCCAATCAATTCAGGTCCTCTCGTTGCTTTGAGTGTGCGCAGTCCAGCATTTCCGTAATGGCATACCATTCCAAACATTTTTGTGTCCGTTTTTTTTTTTTTTTTTAAGACCTGGAGACATCCAGCTAGCTGAGCGAATATGTCTTGTATCTGAATCCTTAGTCACTATCTTTTTTTTTGTTAATATTCTAGCGGTAACGTCATCAAGACTCGTGCGTGCCTTTTTATTTGAACCCATCCAAAATCCACTACAGTCATTTTAAAAATGTGCAAGCGGTTTAACACACGGCCGTCACGATCATTCAGAGATGGAAATGCCGTAAAGGGAAATGACGGATATAAAAAGGGTTCATTTTCTGCAAACTGCAGTCATGTGCACGGAGCGTATTTTCCCCATCGGCATGGTTTCCCCACGATAAACAGCATAAAACACAAGGTTCACGCTCAACTGTGTAGTCTGGGCTTACACTTAAAACAGTATATGAGCTATATTTAATCGTTTGTTCCTAAAACCTGTCACAAAACGGCAAAATCTCACTTTTTATTGCGTTGAATCCTGATGAGTCATTGTATACTAATTACTGATTGAAAGGGTTCCTGAAAATGCGATCGCTGCCACAAATTGCTTCCTATCCTGGGAGAATTAAAGCACTGTGTCCAAGAGCTTTATTTAGTGCCAGCCACACCAGCTCTGTTAGCCAAAAACTATTTCACATTTTGAATGTTTCGTATATTTAGGTTCATGCAGGGTTGATGGATTTTTGAGATGATCTTTTGAGACTGGGCCTCAACACAAGTCTGTTGAAAGTTTCCTATTTATGTTGAAGCGGGGGCCCACGTGAGGCTTTTCCCTGCAGTTCTCGGGTAGCAGTAATTCTAGGGAGGTGCTAATGTAATTTTCGGAGCAACATGGCTTTGTAAATCAGGCTGGTCCGTGTGCCGTACCCACTTCAGCATGTTGCGGTAATTCATGAGCACGGAAATGGCAACAAATGTAAAATGTCAAACATTTCCTGCCCACAGCCAGATATCAAAATTTCAAAGATGAATCACGATTGAACCAATACATTACTGTTCCTCGCTAACAAACATAGAGCACCCATAGAATGTATAGAATGTCTACTATTGCTCACGCTATCCTTTTGATCCTCATCAGCCGATTCTAAATAAACTTATGAACCTGTTTCCATATTGCGTTTCTCACCGCCATCTATTCCAAGATTCTTCTCAACTCTATTTATACGTGTGTACCCACACATGCATGCGTCCATGCACACACACTTTGAGAAATCACATCCCTCACCTCACAGAAAAGTCACCTTCTGCATACAGCGGGTGCAGAAAGAAAGCTATAACCTTTTAAAAAGGTGCGACTGATTTATTTATTTATTTATTCTTACTTGTACAAATAACCATGCACCGATGATATGCAGAGCATGAATTTATTTTTTATTTTATTTTGTAATGGTGTAGACCATGGCATTAGCAGAAGTCTAGTAAGTGGCTGAGAAAACCGGACTTCCAGTCTGGAATGATTGATTGTGTTTGGTTGGGCCTCTTGTCAGACATTTTAAAAAATTAGTTTTCCTTGTTTTGTGATAAAGCAACCTCCTAAGTGGGGTACAAGGAAGAAATGCAGAAGGAAATAGCACAATGTACACAAACAACCACTAGCATTTCAATTTTTCAGAAGACATGTACCGTATATGGTAAAACAATCAATGTTCCTTTCACCCTTATTCTTGCCACCACAGGTGTCCAGCTATGAAGGCTGCTATCTGATTAATTGGGTCTTTGAGCAGGACTAAATCAGGGCGAGACTCTGTGGTGTCTGTGCCACATGTGACGGATCAGACAGGAGTTGGTGGATAATTGGCTGGGCTGCCCAGTGGAAGCAAGTCATGTCTGTCCAGTGTAACTCATTACGTTACCTCTTATGGAGTTCATCCAGCTTCTTTGTCACATAAAGCGCCATTCATTTAAGGCAGAGAACATGATCTGGAGTTGTAAAGCCTGAAGACGTTCTCATGTGGCGCACTTTTAATGAGTGATTACGACTCTTTGGCTGTCCTTAATGGTGAGGCTCACATTGAACGCAACGTACAAGAACTTTCTTTTACTTTTGTCACAGTGAGTGGACCTTCCAGTCTTCTACTAACCAGCATCCTTTTGACTTCCACACTACTACCGATCGAACAATGAAATTTGAATGTAATATTAATTAAATTAACATCAAGGAGGACATAATAATAATAATCCATCCATCCATCTTCTACCTCTTACTCCTTTTCAGGGTCACGGGGAACCTGGAGTCTATCCCAGGGATCATCGGGCACAAGGCGGGGTACACCCTGGACAGGGTGCCAGTCCATCTCAGCACACAATCACACATGCACACTCACACACCCGTTCATACACTACGGACACTTTAGACACGCCAATCAGACTACCATACGTGTGTTTGGACTGGGGGAAGAAAACAGAGTACCCGGAGGAAACCCCCGCAGCACGGTGAGAACATGCAAACTCCACACAGACAGGGCCTCGATGGGACTCGAGGTGTGAGGCGAACGTGCTAACTCGATGATGGTTGTGTACATCGCTAAATATGGCAAATGATACACAGCAATAAACAATTTGAAATGATGCATATTTCATTCATATTCTTTCTTATAGAGATGTTTGGTTTAGTTTGCCACTATGGCTTAATTAATATATTAACTAACAAACATGTACTAACATGTACTTAAGGTGGTCGTTATTCTAAGTACATGCCTTAACTCATTATTAGTTCATATTTAAGTAAGTATTAATTCAGGTATTAGTAATGTTAATAATAATAATAATAATAATAATAATTAGTTTGAAAAGCAAGAAATGTCTGATTAAGAGAACGACCCAAACTTGGGCATTTACTGGCAAAATTAAATATTTTTTAATTCAATCAAATCTTCAGTAACCGCTTCATCCTGGCCAGGGTCATGGTGGATCAGGAGCGAAAATCCACCCTGAATGAAATACTAAAGAAATCTGTATATATTTGTGAACATCTGACCGTCACACCCACATGTTCTTTTTAAAACATTTTCGTCCCCATTCGCTGTTATAATAAGCTCCGCTCTTCTGGGAAGCTGCTCCGCTCTTCTGGGAAGCTGCTCCGCTCTTCTGGGAAGCTGCTCCGCTCTTCTGGGAAGCTGCTCCGCTCTTCTGGGAAGCTGCTCCGCTCTTCTGGGAAGCTGCTCCGCTCTTCTGGGAAGGCTTTCCACTAGATTTTGGAGTGTGACTGTGGGGATTTGTGATCATTCAGCTACAAGAGTATTAGTGAGATCAGGTACTGATGTTGGGAGGCCTGGTGTTCAGTGGGGTTGAGGTCAGGGTTCTGTGAAGGACACTCGAAGTTCTTCCAGTCCAAACTTCACACACTATGTCTTCAAGGAGCTCGCTTTGTGTACAGGGACGTTGTGATGCTGGAACCGTGTTTGAGTCTCTTAGTTCCAGTGAAGGGAAACTGTAACGCTACAGCACAGAAAGACAGCTGTGTGCTTTCAAATTTGTGGTAACAGTTTGCGGAAGAACCACACATGGGTGTGATGGTCAGGTGTCCATAAACCTTTCATGGAGGAAAAGACATGTGAACTCAAGGGGCCATAATCAATTGAGTTGAGTTAAGTGTGCATACAGAGGGTCTAATAGCAAAATTGTTCTCATTGGTATTCAGAGCTGGGATGTACGTGCTGTTCAGAGAGTTGTGTGAGGGACCTCGGAATTAAGACAGACGTGCATCAGTTATGTGCGATTCTGACCGTGGACTTAAGACCTTTTTTTCGTTTGTTTGTTTTTGGCATATGGTGTTCGGAGAAAGTCCACAAACTTGTAGAAAACAGCAGATGACTTTCAGTGGTCACAGTTCAAACGCACATTCATTCAAATCAATGAAAACTGAGAGTACTTGTTTTTAAAAATCCGACACACTTAGAGGGAAAAAAAGGTTTCATCAAGCGTCATTCTTATACTGCTTATGCTGTACCATCATCTAGTGTGAAGCGAGAAAGCCCTGAGGTGTTAAAACAGCCTGACAATTATAATAGCCGCTGTAATCCTCGCTCTTTGCCAGATTGGGAAACACTGACGAGCTGTAATTAGAGTTTCCTGTTCTCATGAAACATGTGGTGGCTTTCACAACCCCAGAGGTGTCTAGTAACATGCTGCAGTTGCTGGAATAACTTTTTGAACGGTCACATCCAGGGATCCCACCTCCTGGAATAGTGTCCGGATAGGTCGTGACCCTGACCAGGATAAATGCTGATAGTGTTAATGCTGGGTACCTTTTTACTCTTATTCCAGTAAATCCATGAAGACAAAATAATACTTTTCAATTATTGCATTCAGTGTTTTTACTCGTTACATTTCCCCATTATTTGCCCATTTATTCCACCAACATTTTATGATTCACTGGATCTTCAGCTCATTTCGTTTCACTAAGAAGTCTCTTTGATTCTTCGCTTGATGAAGTTTCCCCCTGCATCACTCCATTGTTTACAAATCAATGCTATGCCTATTTTGAGCACTAAAAAACATCCCTAATGATAAGATAATATTAGACATTCTAGTACACAGATTAATGTTAAAGCTACAGTAAAGTATCAGTAATACATAGGGTACACGGTATGTTGGCTGGTAAATGTAGCGTAACTCTCATCCCGTGTTATTGATTAGGGCTTTTTAATTGTTTGTTTTTCAAAATACTCTTACTCTAGTATTTAACTAAATAAGTATTTGTACTTTTTTTTAGGTGATCATACTGAATACTTAGTTGAACAATTACTATTAAGCGAATAGTACTTTTAATTTAATAATATATTTAAAGTGGTAGTAATTTAACTTGAGTAATTATATTTAAAGTGGCAGTAATTGAACTTGAGTAATTATATTTAAAGTGGCAGTAATTTTACTTCAGTAATTACATTTAAAGTGGCAGTAATTGAACTTGAGTAATTATATTTAAAGTGGCAGTAATTTTACTTCAGTAATTATATTTAAAGTGGCAGTAATTTTACTTCAGTAATTATATTTAAAGTGGCAGTAATTTTACTTCAGTAATTATATTTAAAGTGGCAGTAATTTTACTTCAGTAATTATATTTAAAGTGGCAGTAATTGAACTTCAGTAATTATATTTAAAGTGGCAGTAATTGAACTTGAGTAATTATATTTAAAGTGACAGTAATTTTACTTCAGTAATTATATTTAAAGTGGCAGTAATTTTACTTCAGTAATTATATTTAAAGTGGCAGTAATTGAACTTGAGTAATTATATTTAAAGTGACAGTAATTTTACATCAGTAATTATATTTAAAGTGGCAGTAATTTTACTTCAGTAATTATATTTAAAGTGGCAGTAATTTTACTTCAGTAATTATATTTAAATTGGCAGTAATTGTACTTGAGTAATTATATTTAAAGTGGCAGTAATTTTACTTCAGTAATTACATTTAAAGTGGCAGTAATTGAACTTGAGTAATTATATTTAAAGTGACAGTAATTTTACTTCAGTAATTATATTTAAAGTGGCAGTAATTTTACTTCAGTAATTATATTTAAAGTGGCAGTAATTGAACTTGAGTAATTATATTTAAAGTGACAGTAATTTTACTTCAGTAATTATATTTAAAGTGACAGTAATTTTACTTCAGTAATTATATTTAAAGTGGCAGTAATTTTACTTGAGTAATTATATTTAAAGTGGCAGTAATTTTACTTCAGTAATTACATTTAAAGTGGCAGTAATTGAACTTGAGTAATTATATTTAAAGTGGCAGTAATTTAACTTGAGTAATTATATTTAAAGTGGCAGTAATTTAACTTGAGTAATTATATTTAAAGTGGCAGTAATTGAACTTGAGTAATTATATTTAAAGTGGCAGTACTTTACTTGAGTAATTATATTTAAAGTGGCAGTAATTGAACTTGAGTAATTATATTTAAAGTGGCAGTAATTTTACTTGAGTAATTATATTTAAAGTGGCAGTAATTTAACTTGAGTAATTATATTTAAAGTGGCAGTAATTTTACTTCAGTAATTATATTTAAAGTGGCAGTAATTGAACTTGAGTAATTATATTTAAAGTGACAGTAATTTTACTTCAGTAATTATATTTAAAGTGGCAGTAATTTTACTTGAGTAATTATATTTAAAGTGGCAGTAATTTAACTTGAGTAATTATATTTAAAGTGGCAGTAATTGTAACTTGAGTAATTATATTTAAAGTGGCAGTAATTTTACTTGAGTAATTATATTTAAAGTGGCAGTAATTTTACTTGAGTAATTATATTTAAAGTGACAGTAATTTTACTTGAGTAATTATATTTAAAGTGGCAGTAATTTTACTTCAGTAATTATATTTAAAGTGGCAGTAATTTTACTTGAGTAATTATATTTAAAGTGGCAGTAATTGAACTTGAGTAATTATATTTAAAGTGGCAGTAATTGAACTTGAGTAATTATATTTAAAGTGGCAGTAATTGAACTTGAGTAATTGTATTTAAAGTGGCAGTACCTTTACTTGAGAAATTATATTTACAGTGGCAGTAATTTAACTTGAGTAATTATATTTAAAGTGGCAGTAATTTAACTTGAGTAATTATATTTAAAGTGGCAGTAATTGAACTTGAGTAATTATATTTAAAGTGGCAGTAATTGAACTTGAGTAATTGTATTTAAAGTGGCAGTACCTTTACTTGAGTAATTATATTTAAAGTGGCAGTAATTGAACTTGAGTAATTATATTTAAAGTGGCAGTAATTGAACTTGAGTAATTATATTTAAAGTGGCAGTAATTGAACTTGAGTAATTATATTTAAAGTGGCAGTAATTGAACTTGAGTAATTATATTTAAAGTGGCAGTAATTTAACTTGAGAAATTATATTTACAGTGGCAGTAATTTAACTTGAGTAATTACATTTAAAGTGGCAGTAATTGAACTTGAGTAATTATATTTAAAGTGGCAGTAATTGAACTTGAGTAATTGTATTTAAAGTGGCAGTACCTTTACTTCAGTAATTATATTTAAAGTGGCAGTAATTGAACTTGAGTAATTGTATTTAAAGTGGCAGTAATTGAACTTGAGTAATTGTATTTAAAGTGGCAGTACCTTTACATCAGTAATTATATTTAAAGTGGAAAGTGGAATTGAACTTGAGTAATTATATTTAAAGTGGCAGTAATTGAACTTGAGTAATTGTATTTAAAGTGGCAGTACCTTTACTTCAGTAATTATATTTAAAGTGGCAGTAATTGAACTTGAGTAATTATATTTAAAGTGGCAGTAATTGAACTTGAGTAATTGTATTTAAAGTGGCAGTAATTGAACTTGAGTAATTATATTTAAAGTGGCAGTAATTGAACTTGAGTAATTACATTTAAAGTGGCAGTAATTGAACTTGAGTAATTACATTTAAAGTGGCAGTAATTGAACTTGAGTAATTATATTTAAAGTGGCAGTAATTGAACTTGAGTAATTATATTTAAAGTGGCAGTAATTGAACTTGAGTAATTGTATTTAAAGTGGCAGTAATTGAACTTGAGTAATTGTATTTAAAGTGGCAGTAATTGAACTTGAGTAATTGTATTTAAAGTGGCAGTACCTTTACTTGAGTAATTATATTTAAAGTGGCAGTAATTGAACTTGAGTAATTGTATTTAAAGTGGCAGTAATTGAACTTGAGTAATTATATTTAAAGTGGCAGTAATTGAACTTGAGTAATTGTATTTAAAGTGGCAGTAATTGAACTTGAGTAATTGTATTTAAAGTGGCAGTAATTGAACTTGAGTAATTACATTTAAAGTGGCAGTAATTGAACTTGAGTAATTGTATTTAAAGTGGCAGTAATTGAACTTGAGTAATTGTATTTAAAGTGGGGCAGTAATTGAACTTGGTAATACATTGTACCTAAAATTGCATTACTTGTAAATACATTTAAAGTGGCAGTAATTGAACTTGAGTAATTATATTTAAAGTGGCAGTAATTGAACTTGAGTAATTGTATTTAAAGTGGCAGTAATTGAACTTGAGTAATTGTATTTAAAGTGGCAGTAATTGAACTTGAGTAATTGTATTTAAAGTGGCAGTAATTGAACTTGAGTAATTGTATTTAAAGTGGCAGTAATTGAACTTGAGTAATTATATTTAAAGTGGCAGTAATTGAACTTGAGTAATTGTATTTAAAGTGGCAGTAATTGAACTTGAGTAATTGTATTTAAAGTGGCAGTAATTGAACTTGAGTAATTGTATTTAAAGTGGCAGTAATTGAACTTGAGTAATTGTATTTAAAGTGGCAGTAATTGAACTTGAGTAATTGTATTTAAAGTGGCAGTAATTGAACTTTACATTATTTGTTAATTTACTATTTTTAAATACAATTAAAGTGGCAGTAATTGAACTTGAGATAATTATATTAGTATTGAAGATGTAACTTGTTAAATGGCATACTCAAGTGGCAGTAATTGAACTTGAGTAATTGTATTTAAAGTGGCAGTAATTGAACTTGAGTAATTGTATTTAAAGTGGCAGTAATTGAACTTGAGTAATTGTATTTAAAGTGGCAGTAATTGAACTTGAGTAATTGTATTTAAAGTGGAAGGTAATTGAACTTGAGTAATTGTATTTAAAGTGGCAGTAATTGAACTTGAGTAATTATATTTAAAGTGGCAGTAATTGAACTTGAGTAATTATATTTAAAGTGGCAGTAATTGAACTTGAGTAATTACATTTAAAGTGGCAGTAATTGAACTTGAGTAATTGTATTTAAAGTGGCAGTAATTGAACTTGAGTAATTGTATTTAAAGTGGCAGTAATTGAACTTGAGTAATTGTATTTAAAGTGGCAGTAATTGAACTTGAGTAATTGTATTTAAAGTGGCAGTAATTGAACTTGAGTAATTGTATTTAAAGTGGCAGTAATTGAACTTGAGTAATTGTATTTAAAGTGGCAGTAATTGAACTTGAGTAATTGTATTTAAAGTGGCAGTAATTGAACTTGATAATTATATTTAAAGTTTGATTATTAAATATATTTAAATACAATAACTGAAGTGGTAATTGAATTTTAAGTGGCAGTAATTGAATTTATAATTACAATTACCAAGTGGCAGGTAATTGAACTTGAGTAATTGTATTTAAAGTGGCAGTAATTGAACTTGAGTAATTGTATTTAAAGTGGCAGTAATTGAACTTGAGTAATTGTATTTAAAGTGGCAGTAATTGAACTTGAGTAATTATATTTAAAGTGGCAGTAATTGAACTTGAGTAATTGTATTTAAAGTGGCAGTAATTGAACTTGAGTAATTATATTTAAAGTGGCAGTAATTGAACTTGAGTAATTGTATTTAAAGTGGCAGTAATTGAACTTGAGTAATTACATTTAAAGTGGCAGTAATTGAACTTGAGTAATTACATTTAAAGTGGCAGTAATTGAACTTGAGTAATTGTATTTAAAGTGGCAGTAATTGAACTTGAGTAATTGTATTTAAAGTGGCAGTAATTGAACTTGAGTAATTGTATTTAAAGTGGCAGTAATTGAACTTGAGTAATTGTATTTAAAGTGGCAGTAATTGAACTTGAGTAATTGTATTTAAAGTGGCAGTAATTGAACTTGAGTAATTGTATTTAAAGTGGCAGTAATTGAACTTGAGTAATTGTATTTAAAGTGGCAGTAATTGAACTTGAGTAATTGTATTTAAAGTGGCAGTAATTGAACTTGAGTAATTGTATTTAAAGTGGCAGTAATTGAACTTGAGTAATTGTATTTAAAGTGGCAGTAATTGAACTTTAAATACAATTACTCAAGTTCAATTACTGCCACTTTAAATACAATTACTCAAGTGGCAGTAATTGAACTTGAGTAATTGTATTTAAAGTGGCAGTAATTGAACTTGAGTAATTGTATTTAAAGTGGCAGTAATTGAACTTGAGTAATTGTATTTAAAGTGGCAGTAATTGAACTTGAGTAATTGTATTTAAAGTGGCAGTAATTGAACTTGAGTAATTGTATTTAAAGTGGCAGTAATTGAACTTGAGTAATTGTATTTAAAGTGGCAGTAATTGAACTTTAAATACAATTACTCAAGTTCAATTACTTCAACTTTAAATACAATTACTCAAGTGGCAGTAATTGAACTTGAGTAATTGTATTTAAAGTGGCAGTAATTGAACTTGAGTAATTGTATTTAAAGTGGCAGTAATTGAACTTGAGTAATTGTATTTAAAGTGGCAGTAATTGAACTTGAGTAATTGTATTTAAAGTGGCAGTAATTGAACTTGAGTAATTGTATTTAAAGTGGCAGTAATTGAACTTGAGTAATTGTATTTAAAGTGGCAGTAATTGAACTTGAGTAATTGTATTTAAAGTGGCAAGTAATTGAACTTGAGTAATTGTATTTAAAGTGGCAGTAATTGAACTTGAGTAATTGTATTTAAAGTGGCAGTAATTGAACTTGAGTAATTGTATTTAAAGTGGCAGTAATTGAACTTGAGTAATTGTATTTAAAGTGGCAGTAATTGAACTTGAGTAATTATTTAAAGTGGCAGTAATTGAACTTGAGTAATTACATTTAAAGTGGCAGTAATTGAACTTGAGTAATTGTATTTAAAGTGGCAGTAATTGAACTTGAGTAATTGTATTTAAAGTGGCAGTAATTGAACTTGAGTAATTGTATTTAAAGTGGCAGTAATTGAACTTGAGTAATTGTAAAGTGGCAGTAATTGAACTTGAGTAATTGTATTTAAAGTGGCAGTAATTGAACTTGAGTAATTGTATTTAAAGTGGCAGTAATTGAACTTAATAATTTATGGCAGTAATTGAACTTTAATACAATTAAAGTGGCAGTAATTGAACTTGAGTAATTGTATTTAAAGTGGCAGTAATTGAACTTGAGTAATTGTATTTAAAGTGGCAGTAATTGAACTTGAGTAATTGTATTTAAAGTGGCAGTAATTGAACTTGAGTAATTGTATTTAAAGTGGCAGTAATTGAACTTGAGTAATTGTATTTAAAGTGGCAGTAATTGAACTTGAGTAATTGTATTTAAAGTGGCAGTAATTGAACTTGAGTAATTGTATTTAAAGTGGCAGTAATTGAACTTGAGTAATTGTATTTAAAGTGGCAGTAATTGAACTTGAGTAATTGTATTTAAAGTGGCAGTAATTGAACTTGAGTAATTGTATTTAAAGTGGCAGTAATTGAACTTGAGTAATTGCATTTAAAGTGGCAGTAATTGAACTTGAGTAATTGTATTTAAAGTGGCAGTAATTGAACTTTGAGTAAATTACTCAAGATTCTACCACTACTACAATTACTCAGTACAATTAGACTTTAAATACAATTTGCACAGTTGTCTACACTGTTACCATACTAAAGTAACAGTAATTGAACTTGAGTAATTGTATTTAAAGTGGCAGTAATTGAACTTGAGTAATTGTATTTAAAGTGGCAGTAATTGAACTTGAGTAATTGTATTTAAAGTGGCAGTAATTGAACTTGAGTAATTGTATTTAAAGTGGCAGTAATTGAACTTGAGTAATTGTATTTAAAGTGGCAGTAATTGAACTTGAGTAATTGTATTTAAAGTGGCAGTAATTGAACTTGAGTAATTGTATTTAAAGTGGCAGTAATTGAACTTGAGTAATTACATTTAAAGTGGCAGTAATTGAACTTGAGTAATTGTATTTAAAGTGGCAGTAATTGAACTTGAGTAATTGTATTTAAAGTGGCAGTAATTGAACTTGAGTAATTGTATTTAAAGTGGCAGTAATTGAACTTGGTAAAATTGTATTTTAAAGTGGCAGTAATTGAACTTGAGTAATTGTACATTTAAAGTAAACAGTAATTGAACTTGATGTAATTAACATTTAAGCAGTAATTGAACTTGAGTAATTGTATTTAAAGTGGCAGTGAATTGAACTTGAGTAATTGTATTTAAAGTGGCAGTAATTGAACTTGAGTAATTGTATTTAAAGTGGCAGTAATTGAACTTGAGGTAATTGTATTTAAAGTGGCAGTAATTGAACTTGAGTAATTGTATTTAAAGTGGCAGTAATGAACTTGAGTAATTGTATTTAAAGTGCGTAATATTGAACTTTAAATACAATTACTCAATTCAATACTACCACTATCTAATTACTCAAGTAATAATGAACTTGAGTAATTTTATTTAAAGTGGCAGTAATTGAACTTGAGTAATTGTATTTAAAGTGGCAGTAATTGAACTTGAGTAATTGTATTTAAAGTGGCAGTAATTGAACTTGAGTAATTGTATTTAAAAAGTGGCAGTAATTGAACTTGAGTAATTGTATTTAAAAGTGGCAGTAATTGAACTTGAGTAATTGTATTTAAAGTGGCAGTAATTGAACTTGAGTAATTGTATTTAAAGTGGCAGTAATTGAACTTGAGTAATTGTATTTAAAGTGGCAGTAATTGAACTTTAAATACAATTTCTAAATTGTACTACACTTTAAATATAATTACTCAAGTGGCAGTAATTGAACTTGAGTAATTGTATTTAAAGTGGCAGTAATTGAACTTGAGTAATTATATTTAAAGTGGCAGTAATTGAACTTGAGCAATTGTATTTAAAGTGGCAGTAATTGAACTTGAGTAATTGTATTTAAAGTGGCAGTAATTGAACTTGAGTAATTGTATTTAAAGTGGCAGTAATTGAACTTGAGTAATTGTATTTAAAGTGGCAGTAATTGAACTTGAGTAATTGTATTTAAAGTGGCAGTAATTGAACTTGAGTAATTGTATTTAAAGTGGCAGTAATTGAACTTGAGTAATTGTATTTAAAGTGGCAGTAATTGAACTTGAGTAATTGTATTTAAAGTGGCAGTAATTGAACTTGAGTAATTGTATTTAAAGTGGCAGTAATTGAACTGGAGGAATTACTTTAAAGTGGCAGTAATTGAACTTGAGTAATTGCATTTAAAGTGGCAGTAA
The DNA here is from genome assembly GCA_012411365.1 of Ameiurus melas. NCBI lineage: Eukaryota > Metazoa > Chordata > Actinopteri > Siluriformes > Ictaluridae > Ameiurus > Ameiurus melas. The sequence continues at coordinate 7,306,663 of CM022766.1, read as the reverse complement.
TTGAACTTGAGTAATTGTATTTAAAGTGGCAGTAATTGAACTTGAGTAATTGTATTTAAAGTGGCAGTAATTGAACTTGAGTAATTGTATTTAAAGTGGCAGTAATTGAACTTGAGTAATTGTATTTAAAGTGGCAGTAATTGAACTTGAGTAATTACATTTAAAGTGGCAGTAATTGAACTTGAGTAATTACATTTAAAGTGGCAGTAATTGAACTTGAGTAATTGCATTTAAAGTGGCAGTAATTGAACTTGAGTAATTGTATTTAAAGTGGCAGTAATTGAACTTGAGTAATTGTATTTAAAGTGGCAGTAATTGAACTTGAGTAATTGTATTTAAAGTGGCAGTAATTGAACTTGAGTAATTGTATTTAAAGTGGCAGTAATTGAACTTGAGTAATTGTATTTAAAGTGGCAGTAATTGAACTTGAGTAATTATATTTAAAGTGGCAGTAATTGAACTTGAGTAATTGTATTTAAAGTGGCAGTAATTGAACTTGAGTAATTGTATTTAAAGTGGCAGTAATTGAACTTGAGTAATTGTATTTAAAGTGGCAGTAATTGAACTTGAGTAATTGTATTTAAAGTGGCAGTAATTGAACTTTAAATACAATTACTCAAGTTCAATTACTGCCACTTTAAATACAATTACTCAAGTGGCAGTAATTGAACTTGAGTAATTGTATTTACAGTGGCAGTAATTTAACTTGAGTAATTATATTTAAAGTGGCAGTAATTGAACTTGAGTAATTATATTTAAAGTGGCAGTAATTGAACTTGAGTAATTATATTTAAAGTGGCAGTAATTGAACTTGAGTAATTGTATTTAAAGTGGCAGTACCTTTACTTCAGTAATTATATTTAAAGTGGCAGTAATTGAACTTGAGTAATTATATTTAAAGTGGCAGTAATTGAACTTGAGTAATTGTATTTAAAGTGGCAGTACCTTTCCTTCAGTAATTATATTTAAAGTGGCAGTAATTGAACTTGAGTAATTGTATTTAAAGTGGCAGTACCTTTACTTGAGAAATTATATTTACAGTGGCAGTAATTTAACTTGAGTAATTACATTTAAAGTGGCAGTAATTTAATTTGAGTAATTACATTTAAAGTGGCAGTAATTGAACTTGAGTAATTATATTTACAGTGGCAGTAATTGAACTTGAGTAATTGTATTTAAAGTGGCAGTAATTTAACTTGAGAAATTATATTTACAGTGGCAGTAATTTAATTGAGTAATTACATTTAAAGTGGCAGTAATTGAACTTGAGTAATTATATTTAAAGTGGCAGTAATTGAACTTGAGTAATTGTATTTAAAGTGGCAGTAATTGAACTTGAGTAATTGTATTTAAAGTGGCAGTACCTTTACTTCAGTAATTATATTTAAAGTGGCAGTAATTGAACTTGAGTAATTATATTTAAAGTGGCAGTAATTGAACTTGAGTAATTGTATTTAAAGTGGCAGTACCTTTACTTCAGTAATTATATTTAAAGTGGCAGTAATTGAACTTGAGTAATTATATTTAAAGTGGCAGTAATTGAACTTGAGTAATTGTATTTAAAGTGGCAGTACCTTTACTTCAGTAATTATATTTAAAGTGGCAGTAATTGAACTTGAGTAATTGTATTTAAAGTGGCAGTACCTTTACTTGAGAAATTATATTTACAGTGGCAGTAATTTAACTTGAGTAATTACATTTAAAGTGGCAGTAATTTAATTTGAGTAATTACATTTAAAGTGGCAGTAATTGAACTTGAGTAATTATATTTAAAGTGGCAGTAATTGAACTTGAGTAATTGTATTTAAAGTGGCAGTAATTGAACTTGAGTAATTGTATTTAAAGTGGCAGTAATTGAACTTGAGTAATTATATTTAAAGTGGCAGTAATTGAACTTGAGTAATTATATTTAAAGTGGCAGTAATTGAACTTGAGTAATTGTATTTAAAGTGGCAGTACCTTTACTTGAGAAATTATATTTACAGTGGCAGTAATTTAACTTGAGTAATTACATTTAAAGTGGCAGTAATTTAACTTGAGTAATTACATTTAAAGTGGCAGTAATTGAACTTGAGTAATTATATTTAAAGTGACAATAATTTTACTTGTATAATAACAGTGACCTCCACTAATATTGGCACCCTTGGTAAATTGTCTTTATTGTTTAACCTTTTGATCTTTTGTTCAAAGAATTCATAAAAAAAAATACTCTGCTAATTAAGTAATTGTACTAAGTAAGCGCTAAATAATTACGGGAGTCATGATTTATTAAGGACATTCTCCTCACTGATATTCGGATTCATCCACAGTGTTTAATTCTTCTTCTACAAACAGATGCATGTGATCTATAAACACCTGTAGCTGTGTTTTGATTTGGCGAACATACTTACTGCATTAACATTTTGATAAAGACAGATTGAATGCAGCAGCGTCGATTTATTCGCAGCTCTACCACTAGGACAGATAGCGACAGTTTGAAGAAAGAAGTATAACATTTCAATGACGCATTTATTTTCTTCAGTCGTATTGGGTTTGCTTTAACTTCTACTCCACTATTTATTAGCAGATCGAATACACCTTAATGTATCATTTACAATCTGGATTTATTACTCGACATGCCGGGAGTTTTGAATAAAGGAGATGCACATTAGAATTATGCAAAATATATGATGAGGCTGTCATGTCCTTGTGTGTGCTGTGATGGGGAGAATATGAACTCACCCCTAATCAATTTGGTGTGCCAAAACTTTTTTTTTTTTGAAAATCAGACATTTACAAGATTCATTACATACACATTGATCATAGTTGCTGTACGTGATCATGGGCATTGGATATTCATGAATATAAAATAGCAATGAATTTTCAACGATATGTTACAGCTCGCACGGTTCACCCAAAAGAGTCGACTTATTCACAAATTTAAAAAAAAAAAAAAAGACGTCACACTCGCACGCATATTGTATTTCTATAATATTGACATTACGTGTATTAAAGCAAGGGCAGTTAAAGTAGGTGTGTCTTAAATCAGAAAGGTTCTCTGCATGTTAACTGCCAATACAGTTACAGCAATTGTTCCTAATATATTGTTCATTTATATTTCATTCTTCTGTCACTGCAGAAACCTTAAAACATGAGTCACGTATACAGATTTATGACTCAAGGGACATGGTTTTAGAGGTACGAACCTGCATGTTCACCAGGAAACACAATGTTTAGATTTGGAAAACCGTTTACGCTTTTCAAAACTGTTCCTTTTCTTGAGGAAACACTATACATATACAGCACTCAGCAAGCTAGCATGAGTACACCATACACTTATCTTCAACAGAAGGAGCAGCCGGTTATGATGATGAACCAAGTATTAATTAATATCAGTTTGAACTCGAAGAAACCATCTCGACACGGTAACGCGTCCGCAGGACAATTTAAGAGACACAGAATGGATTCTGATATATAAGGAAGCTGTGATATGATGATATATGAGTTTACACGACAGTGCTTTGTCATTTGCTCAGATTTGGACAATAAAACGCCCCCCAGTGAAGTGCAGCTTTGGATTCAAACCTACAGCAATTAACACATACTAAGGATCGAATTCACACCTTCACGATGTCCTGGCCTCAGACTGTGAAGGAGAAGACCAGGATAAAGAAGACGGATGAATGAATAAATTGCATTTACTAAAGACGATAAGGGTTCTGTCAGCATGATACGTGAGCATTAAAAACTCCTCATTCAACTATTGTGCTCAAGACTTTAGATCACACTGTAGGTGTTCTGTTCTGTAGGTGTTCAATTTAAAACTTCTAAGAGTCCATTTAACCTTATTACAGTGTTCAATCATCCAGGACATTGGAAATTGGTAGTAATAAATGTGTTTCGCAAGTGGCAAAAGCTCTCAAGGAGTCTAAAGCTAGCATCCCTGTGATTGAAGGCACTTTGGTGTTTGGTGTAGTGTGTGTTTGGAATGAGTTTGTACCTGCTGCGCCGCTCTGTGTGCGCTATCTTCCTCTGTCTCTCTCTCTCTCTTTCTCAATCTCACTCACTCCTGAGAGCTGTTCCTTAATCCATCCGCTCGAGCAAAGCCTGGCCAAGAATCCGCCGTGATATCAGCATAGTCCGGTTCGGCCAGGATCACGGTGCCCTGTTGGGATTCCTGATTCTCTCCGGCTGAACATCTGCTTTAATCCAGATGTTGCTCACGCGCCGATTCGACGTGCGTAATGCTCCTGCTCCGTGTGCGCACCGGTATGGTGTCCGCCGCGCTGCGGGCCGAAAAGCACACAGGTAACACTTTAGAGTGGCACTTTAAAGCGGGGACACCCTGGAAAAGGTGGAGGAAAGTCTCACAGCAGCAGTTAGGCGCAGTTAGTTGGTGGATACTGTGGGTGTGTGGGTGTGAGAGAGTGCGCGCGCGCGTGTGTGTGTGTGTGTGTGTGTGTGTGTGTGCTCTTTCCAGTACGGCGTTCCAACACACACTGCCTCCACTCGGAAGAACCGAGTTCAATTTCAGTGTTTGGTGCGACTCAGTTAACACCCAGCCTGTGTAAGAATAACCGCCTAACAACAACAACAACAACAACTAGTATTATTATTGTTGTTGTTACTAATCTTAATAATAATATAACAACAAAAAGAAGGTGAAGAAGAGAAGGAGGAAAAGAAAGAAAAAGAACCGCAATAGCAAGAATAAAAAGAAGAGGAGGAGGAGGAGGAAAAGAAAGGAGAAGAAGAAGAACAAACAACATCAATAGCAATATTAATAAGAAGAGGAAGACGAAGAACAACAAGAAGAAAGAGAGGAGGAGGAGAAGGAAAAGAAAGGAGAAGAAGAACAACAAACAACAGAAATGGCAATATGAATAATAAGAAGAGGAAGACGAAGAAAAAGACGAAGAACAACAAGAAGAAAAGAAGAGAAATAAGCGGAGGATAAAGGAAGAACAACAAAAACAATACGAATAAAAGAAGGAGAAGAAGAAGAAGAAGAAGAAGAAGAAGAAAAATAACAATAGTAGCAATAAGTAAGAAAAGAAGTAGAAGAAGAATAGCAATAACAGGAAGAACAACAAGAAAGAAGAACAGCAACAATTTTTGTGAATTTCTTTTAACAAAAGATCAAAAGGTTCAACAATAAAGACAATTTTCACAGCCTGCTTTGCTTATATTTACCAAGGGTGCCAATATTAGTGGAGGGCACTGTACATCATAAAAATAAATATTGGTAGTTATTGTAAACACTTCTAGTACACTGAATCAGACAATATTTTAAGTGTGGGAATAGCGATTCTTCTTCCTCTTCTTCTTCTTCTTCTTCTTATTATTATTATTATTATTATACATTTTGTTATCTTCAATGGCGATTTTAAAAAAGTCATAATTATGTGCAAGTGCATAAATGAACCCTTTTACAAACAAACCACTGCATGCAGTAGAAATGGCAGAATTATAAAACAGACTCTCGAGTTATTCTCACCTCCCCCGAAGGTGAAAAAAGAAGATTCGTCATGAGACCTCGAATCTTATGTTAAAGTGTAATTAGAGAATGGATTTGAGCTTTCCCTGCCTCGTCTAAATCTTCCAAATATGTTCAGAGTGCGCCATCGTGTGGACATTTAAGCCGCACTGGTGAGCATCCAAAACGAAAAAAAATAAAATTATATATATATATATATATATATATATATATATATATATATATATATATATATATATATATATATATATATATATAAATAAAAATAATGCATGTGTGTGGCTGCAACATAACAAATCCCCCCCCCCCTTCCTTACTTGAATCTTCAGTTGGTGATTCAGTCTGAGGAGACAAAGACATGATGCAACCTGGCTGAGAGTGCCAAAACTTGCTGTTTATCTGAGACTATGGGGAGGAGACTTCCAGGGTTTTCCAATGATCAGTAAAAGAACAATGGAAACTGAGGTCTTGACAGTGCATCTGTTACACCATTGTACAGTCCCAACCGTGTGTAAAGCAAGGACTGTCGCCCAACCTTGTGTCACCCCGATGGCTGAAAATAATAGTTGCTAGAGTGTTTTGATGCAACACTGGGCTCAGGAGCATGTTTTGGGTCAAGGTGCTGTCTGATGACCCATTTCCAGTATGCAACATACAAGGATACCACACATGGCAAGCTGATTTGCAAACAAAATTATGGGGCTAGCATTCTCAGTGAACCTACCCACCTGCTAATGTACATTCTGACCTGCTCTGGTGGAAGGAAGCTCTGTTCAGAGTTCACCGTAAGCCCAAGTACTGTGCAATAAAAGCGAGAGAGGGGTGGAGTCTTTCAGATGGCGTCATCCCTGCTGGGCGTGTTCTGGAAAAACACCCTTTATTAAAGAGAGAAGGTTCAGTTTGGGAGAGGGGGGGGGGGTCCTGCAAGCTAAACACAGTCCCAGAAAAATGTAATAAACCTCTTCCATCTTTTTTCTTTTAATCTCCAGACTATGACAATACTAATAATACAATTAATTATTACACCGTACCACAAAGGAGCCTGTCCTCCAAATACAGACGTATCTTGGTGCCAGTAGCCATCAGAGGAGGAAGGTCAGAAACCAAAACACTGAATTGGAATACCTACCCTTGGAGGGTTTCTATGAAAATAAATGCCACGTAGGTCCACAGACATGCATTAGTCTTACAACTGCACGGTTTGAACTACATCAATTACCAATAGAATAAGAAGTGGGAGGGGGATATGAATAGCTCCAGCAAACCTAGAGGAATTACTGCCGTGCCAGCCATCGTCAGTCCAAGCATCTTTAACAGCAGTCAGTAAATTCAGTGATGCCACACTTTGATTTCCAGCTACACTGTCCAGATTTCGGATGGATTTGGTGGAAAGGAGTGCTTTGGTGGGTAGATTTGATATTTGGTGCTTTGGTCTTGGGGTCCACGGAGCTTGTAAAAACGAAAAGTACAGTATTCTTGAAAACCCTTTGTGGAGACGTAACAAAACGTGTAAGTTTGGGTCCTGTCCCATTCACCAACATGGGAATGGGTGGGGTTAAAAACTGTACTGCAGACAGAGGGCATCAGAGACATTGCGAAATAAGATTTGAACGGTCAAATGTTGCACCACATTTATCAGAAAATACAGCATACCATTTTTGTTTGGCGCTTTGACAGAAAAGTGTGTTTACTTACTGCCGTTTTGATTTAGTGTTCGTGAATACAAGGTGTGAAGATTTAAAAAAAAGGTAGATCCCAGGACTGCCATAAAGCCACTGTTGTCAAGTACCACAACAGAGGGGTGTAATGTTGCCACCTCACAACTACAGCGTGTCCCCGGTTCGACCGTGTGTTTGTGTCTATCCAAGGAACACAGGTCACCCTTTTCTGGTAGGCAAAATGCACATAAATTTACACCTAGCGGTCATTTGAATAGTTTTGGGAGTGTTGGGGGAGGTGCACACAGACACGAGGAGAACATGCACAGAAACCCGAGCTCAGGATCGAAGCAGGGACCCTGGAGCGGTGAGGCATTAACGCTACCTGCTGCACCACCATGTCACCCAGCTCAAAAGCAGGCTAATCGAAACTCTCATACATACGGGTTTTCCATCCATCCACCCGTATTGATTTGAACTCCGACCTGGCCTTGTTCGCCGTTTAGGAGTCTTTATGAATTTACGGGCTGCGTCACATCGACCAGCAGAAGTGACTGATTTAGTCGATGTGATGCCCATGCTGAAATCACAATAGAATATAAAACAAACAATGAAGCAAAAGGAGTCACTCATTAAAATTTATTCTTGAATTAATCTCTTGTATATCTTGTTTACACAAACTGCGGTTTGTGTTTGTACAACACACGCTAAAAAAGGTCCTCACTGAAAAGTATGAAATCATTCATTGTGCCAGGAATTTGAAAAGAGGCGATTTGTAGGAGTACTTATCATCGATTTAAATGATTGTCATACTGAAGGTTACTCTTCTGAAGCAGAGACCAGAAAATTAAGGATATGATTATTAAGATTCAGCGTAGAAAACAGTGCAGAAAACGACGTTGTCTCCTTAAGTTGGCTCCCATTTTTTTTTTTTTTATTATAAGCAACGTCCAGGTCTGCTCAGGGGATACTGAACGCAGCAGAACATTGGCGAGGCATCTACGGCTTTTAAAAGTTCATCTCAGTGTGTGGCAAGCTCTGAGCACTCCTCTTTAATGTAGATCTGATCATCCAGATCGGACTCGAGATGTTCCAGGCGGTCCGTCTGTCCGCTCATGATCTCGTCTGGGGTTTTCATGAACCTGTGGCGTACATACAAGACAGAACATGTGATCATATCCACAGCAGCAGCACTCGGATCATTTAGACACGGGTCAAAAGCTTCAGTTAGGTAGAGTTCCGATATCAAACATCAGAATGGGGATGGGGGGGGGTGATCACGGAGGACGTTTTTCCCAATCTTTAACTGTTCAGATTGGGTGAGCCCGTCCACCCAAACATTTAGTTGTATTTACACATGCGCACCAAAAAAAAATTAAAAATCCTGTCGTCGTCCTGTCGGATTCCGGAGTCGCAGGGGTTACATTTCCTCATTCTGATGTTTGATGTGAACATTACCTGAACCTCTTGGCCTGTATCTGCCTGAGATTTCATGCAGCGAGCTATATCCTCGCATGTATGCAGGTGTATCGTGTAAACAAAAGCCGATATTATTCGTTCGCCCTACGAACCTGAACAGCAGCCTCTGGCCTGGCTCTTTCCTGATGATGTTCAGTTTGTAATAGTGTCTTAGTGCTCTCGACATTTTCTCATATGTCATATTGGTCCTGTTCTGTAAAGCACAGCACAGAACACAAGGTTTCAAAACACACTCGAGCACTCCTGAAAACACAATTATGAACACACTCCTGAACACACAATTAATAAAGCAATGCTGCGTAGATGATCACGCTCAGCCTTCGGTCACTGATTATTACCTCTGGTTCGGGTTTGTTCTCTACAAGGTAGACTACACAGTTTTTTTTTTGTTTTTTTTTAATCTTGCAGCCTATATTAAAGGAACCCAATATAACCGGGAATAACTTTTGGTGGCATCATCTATAGACTTCACTACTAACAAGTAATGTTAACAGCATTATTATTTTAGACCGTCCCATCATCAGTCTGTACAGGATTTCTCGATGTGTTTTTGTGATCGTTGCGGCCAAAAATGCTCGAATTTTGCGGCGGGTTGTGCACAAAAAAAATTGTGATGCGATGTGCTGGGATTTTTTTTGGCGGAGAACTACTCGAATCGGAGAAATCGTTTTGCACGGCCATCCGCAGTGATGTTCGACGGTAAATGAGCCCTTTTAGCTGTACTCATGTTCGACACACTCGAATCGAATCGTGTTGTGATGACATCAAATGACGCGTCTTGGCCCAAATCGGCGGAAAATCTGAATTTCGGCTGTAATTTAGAAAAATTGCACGCTCCAGTGAACTTTCCAGAGCTTCCGTGATTTTGCTTTAATTTCTGTGAACACAAAAAAAATTTTTTTTTTTAAATCACAAAATCCTGGAGAGACTGCATTAGGGTACATAATATGTCCTCATTCCTATTCGACAAAAGCCAAATTCCATGTTCATGAAAGCACCTTATGGTTTCCCCACAGTCTAGCCAGGCCATTGGGGTCAATGATTCTGAACACTTTGGTGTCGCGGTCCTCCCAGCGGATGTAGTTCTCGTAGCGGCTGTCTGAAAGGAGCTGATACACGTAGTCCCACAGCAGTCTGCAATCTAAACAAGAAAACGAAAGATCGCTAATAACATCAGTTAAAGAACCATCATTTAACCTGGAAGGAATGCTGCGTAATCACACCCTGTTAACGCAACCGAATACCACTTTTTTAAATATTTATTTCTTTTTATTTACCACTCCGGCCACAAGGTGGCATAAAGGAGTCAATAACTATACATTCACTGCACAACTGTTCTATATGAAGAATGCGTCCAGGATCATTCGCTTTAATCCACTGGCAGAAAACAGGCCGTATACTAACTTGTAGTGTCTCTTAAAATTGTGGCGTCTACTCACGAATAAGCTTGTGTGATCATGATTTTCAATGTAATAATCAAAAACAACAAGAAAAAACTTTTTTTTACCAGAAATGATCTAAAAGCCATTCATTAGCTCCGTTCAATGTCATTAAGCAACTATTTTACTCATAGATGACCATGGCTTCCACAGTCATTTCCATTTTATTCTTCTTTCTAGAACATTCTTCGGTAGATCGACTTGTGGATCTGGGATCTTTGGGATTCAGTTTGTGGAAAGATGTTCTGACTTCTTTTTTTAATTCGCTGGTACAATTCAGAATTCATTGTTTCATCCATGATATGGCAAGTGACTTTGGCCCAGATGCAGCAAAACAGGCCCATACCCTGACACTACCACCATCAAGTTTCACATATGGGATAAGGTGCTTATGCTGGGATGCAGTGATGTCCTTTCTCCAAACATAACTCTTCTCATTTAAACCAAAAAGTTCTATTTTGGTCTCATCTGTCCACAAAACATTGTCCCAATAGCCTTTTGGCTTGTCCATGTGATCTTTAGCAAACTGCAGATAGGCAGCAATGTTCATTTTGGAGAACAGTGGCTTTCTCCTTCCAACCGTGCCATACACACACACCATTGTTGTCCAGTGTTCTCCTGATGGTGGACTCATGAACATTAGCCAGTGTGAGAGAGGCCTTGAACTGCTTAGAAGTTACACTGGGTTCGTTTGTGACCTCACAGACTATTACACATCTTGTAACAATGGTCTTAAATTCCCTCCGTTTATACACAACCTGCGTGACTGTGGATTGGTGGAGTCCAAAATCTTTAGAAACGGTTTTGTAAACTTTTCAATCCTGATGAGCATCAACAACACTTTTTTGGAGATACTCAGAAATCTCCTTTGCTCATGCCATGATACACATCCACAGATGTGTCGTGAAGATCAGACTCTGATAGATTCCTGTTCTTTAACTAACTGTTCACTCACTCACACACACCTGAACGTCATCCCACTTCATGAAAACACCTTCAAATTAACCGCTAAACCTAGAGGTTCACATTCTTTTGCCACTCACAGATACGTCATATTGGATCATTTTCCTCAACAAATAAAATGACCAAGTATAATATTTGTGTCTCATTTGTTTTATTGGGTTCCCTTTGTCTACTTTAGAACTTGTGTGAAAATCTCATGATGTTTAAAGTCATATTTATGCAGATATATAGAAAATTCACAAACTTTCAAGCACCACTGTAGACCCAGCTCAACCTCCTCAACAGATAGTGAATGTTTGTCATTTTCCTCCCACAGTTATTAGTCACTTCTCATTAACAAGAAGCTTTCAGTAATAAAGTAGAAACAGGATGCTCTTACCAGCAATGCGTCCAATAGGCACACCCTGCTCCTCAGGAGGCGACACGGGCATAAGGATCTGGTTCCTATAGCGGACATCTTCCTGCTGGTGTGACTGCTGCTGCACTGCCAGGCTCAGTACGTGGTGAGGAGGAGCATGATGAGGATTGTGGTGGTGATTATGATGGTGATTATGATGGCTCTTCCCCTCACGCCCATTCTCTTGGCCTGTTGTCCGGCCTTGTCTGAACTCGCCGGGCACACCTGCCCTTCCAGGACTGAGCAGCAGCGGATGCATGATGGCACTGGGCATTAGCTGGATGACCCGAGGAGGCACTACCTCCTCCTGGCACGGGCTGGCTGGACGCTGCGCGTGGTGACCATTTGGGGCCGCAGGCGACACGGACAGTGGGTATAGGTCCTCGGGGAGGTGGTTGTTGCTGTCGGGCAACTGGGAGGGCACTGGTTGGACATCAGCCGAGACATGGTGGGCATGTGCGGCATTGGCAGGCGAACGGCGAGGAGAGCGCGAGCGATGACGGAGCTCGATGGTGGGAGGTTGGAGCGGATGGATATCTGTGCTTCGTGGGGTTCTTAGTACCGTTTCTAACGCAAGGAGAAACATGAGGACAGGTAGAGAGGACAGAGAGAAAGAGAACGGTTATTCTTATTATTCTTATTGCTGCATATTCTTTCTGTCCATTTTTATACTCCAGTAGAGAACACATTCAACATTTACTCCAGCAGAGGGCCCCAGAAGCATGTTTTACTTCCCGCCGCATGAGATGAAAGCCATTTTATTCAACAAAACGATATACTTTAAATGTTGAGAGTAAGGCCGACGTTCAGAGGAGGACGGCATGCAAGCACTGGCTCCTGTGTAAGCAAACTACACCATGGAAAATTTACATGAGGGTATTTGTGTACGCAACACTGCATAAGCATGAAAGTCGAGCGCAGCCGGAAGAAGAGTGCAACGCTCTCGGTCTCAAGGACGTATTCATTAAATTGGAACACCTGCAACACATTCAATTTCATCTTCGACTCGGAGCCAACAATACGTGGCAGCTTTTCATCTGCCTTTTGAATAAAACATTCAGGCTCGCAAGCTCATGGCATTAAGCGTGCTATTTAAACAGAAGCGCGTTTCCTTGTACGACAGGTTTTTTCTGTCAACATTCCCAACTGCCACTTCCTCCCTGTCCACCTGTTGAGTCAAGGTACAGCCTTGTTCTCGAATCATTGTCTCAGCCACAGAGAGTCAATCAGTGAACAGGGAAATGAGCACATTGCTTATTTACGACTTGGGTTACATTTCCTTGAAAACCTGCTTTACCAATTATTTTTTTGTTTGTTTCTTTTTTTAAGCTAGTATGGATTACACCCATGTTTTACAGCGTACTACACAGACTGTAGACACTATAATTAGAGTAATTAGCTCAGGGTGGATGAACACTCGATCTTAACGACGCCCAATTACAACCTTTTAGACCACAGCACTGTTGAATTCTCAACACCAGGAGGAAGGTGTGGATTCGTTTTCGGTCACAGCACGGCCCCGGGAATCGTCCCCCGGCTGCAACTGAAAAGATTTCGCTCGGATACGTAGGTACGTTTCTATAGCAACCGCTTAGTCAGTGGGGGCTCGGTATGGTTGGACTCTCCGCGTAATCTTTGGCTGGGACTAAAAATTATTAAGTGCGAGGTTAACACGTGATCATTGGCCTCATGAAGCTTTCTGCTTGGATACACGTCTACGGAACATTTATGGAAGGAGTCTCCAGAGTCCGGTGCTTTGTAACGACCAGTAAAACGTTCCACTCTGGGAAAGAAACGTACTAGCAGGAACTAACTTATCGTGAGGATGTACCACAAATATCAAACATATATTTTAAAAAAAATTGTAATTATTAGCAAATCATACAAGATTTTATTTATATATATATTCTGCACTTATTAGTCTACTCGAATTGTAGAATTATTACTTTATGTACACCTGCGAGTCCTGTGTGTACACTAGGCCTGCACTTTCCACCACAACCATGAGGGCAAGGCATGATGTGTTATAATGTAGAGGGACAGCATGTAGATATCCTGTAGATGGATAGAATAAAACCGGCGGCCATTGGTGGAGTGCCCCATCTGTTCCTTAAAACACACACACACACACACACACACACACACACACTCACCCTCAAGTTTAAGGTTTTGCCCTGCTGGTTCATGCAGAGAGTGAAAGGAGTTTCCAGGGTAATACGTGCTGGGGAAAGATGAGTGGGGCTTCCTCTGCTTCAGGATATGTTGCAAGAGCTCGTAAAGAACATCTCCTGGAACACACACACACACACACACAAGAAAAAAAAAGGTCAATGATTAATCTCTCAAGGGCTTTGGTGCAATAAATACGAGCCAATTTTATAATTATCACACACACACCGTAGAGCATGAGAATGTAATCTGAAATTAAAAATGGTGCAACGTTGCTGAATGCGACATAAAAAAACTAGTTCTAACAGCACATGCCCATGTTTGCATGCTATATTCAAAGAAACCTGTTTTAGACATTGTTTTGGTCAACTACTGAAGGAGTGCAGTCCCGTCGGAAACAGCAAAGACACTCGGGTTTGAGATCAAAACACGGACACGAGACGAGAGTTTCAGCTTTTAATTCCTGGCATTTACATCTAGACGTGTTCAAAAACAGAAAACCTTTTTACATCGGTCCATGCAATTTGTAAGTGCGCAAAAGTTTAGGAACAGATCAGTCTTGCCGTGTATGAAAGTAAATAACTCGTAATATTTGGTTGAGAGTTATCCCTCGCTTGCTAGAACTACATCAAGCCTGCGACTCATCACCAAACTGTTGCTTTCTTCTTTTGGGATGCTTTTCCAGGCTTGTACGGCGAGCTTCAAATTGTTTGCACAACGCCGGATTGATTTTCCCGCTTTCCTCAGCTTCAGGGAATACCCACCGCTCAGAGAAGGGTTCCGGGTCCGCAACGAAATATAAAACACGGCATGTTTCTCAAGGAGATCACCGCTCTGCGTTTTGAGTAAGATACCGTATGAATGCGCGCGCCAGCGTTAAGTCATTACAAGTTCTGCCGGACGTCGTTCGAGTCGCACCGATTTGCTGAGTCATGAGCCGATCGCACGACGTAACCGTTTCATAACTCTCTCAACATTTAAAATAAATAAAACATTTCAAAGAAGAACCTTTTCTGTGATTCGGCATGGTTGGTTAAGATGACGGTTTTGAATAAATCAGTCAACTGCTGTAAGCAGGACGTGTTGCATGGGCTGCACCGACACCTTTAACAGATAGAATACAAGCGGCATGCTGAGATTTATGTTAAAGACTCATTCGAATACATTTGTTGTCAAGGTTAACGAGAAGGAAACACTGCTTGCTAGTTACGATTGAACACTTTCATTTATTTATTAGATTTTTTTTTTAAAAATAAGTGTCCAGTGTTAAACTTTGTTTCATATCTTAAAGATTTGTGCTACTTTCTCTGTTGGCTGGTAAATGATCCTGCTAACCACGAACAAGTCAGCAAGTCTGTTTCACGAGAAGTGAGAAAAGAAAGTGTTGGTGGCTAACAGACTGCGCAAACCCAAGCTTCCACATCGCACACCAATTTTACTGTCAACTAGCTGCGAGTGTTTATGCCTCGTCACTCTCAAAACTTTCGCAAACAAAAGCCACCTTACAGTACTTCGAGGGGATGGCGAGGGATGGGGAGGGGGGTGTCAGTGGGTCAGTTACAGTTGAACTCTATTGGATTAGAACAACGATAGTAATAATGACTGGATTTTTTTCCAATAAACTACCTTTCAGTATCAATTAGCCTAGCTGCTGCTAACAACAATCTGCTAAAGGCCGACGTTATTCGTGCAACAATTAATAAAATGATACCGACTTCATTTAAATAGCACCTTTAAGTGTTTTACCGCATGTGCGACAAAGAGCCAGGACAATTAAAGGCGCAAAAGTCGATTTCTTTTCACTTGTGGCTTTTAGTATGAATATGCAAGCATTAAACGTTACCTATAAGCTAGTGTGCTCCAGAACAATGACTCAATTCGCATTGACGATATATGCATTCAAAAATGTACCACCGATACGGATCAACCATTTTGATGACATCATCCAGCACTGCAGCTTCTCATCAGATTTTCTGTCCAATCAAACGCTCTCCAGAATCCGTAGTGCCCCGCCTCCACGTTGCTGTTGTTGAATCAGAGACATCATATCAGCGTGGGTCGTGAATGTGTCTGTTCCAAAGCGCGCGTTTTATTCAGTTTTCAAGCTGTAAGTTGGTTAAGAAGGAACGGGGTTGAATTCAGTCGCCTCCGTGGTACTAGCTCGGTACACGCGATTCGCTATTTAAAAAGAGGGAGGAGCCACCCTGCCCTGACTTCCTGTTTCAGTGGAAATTGTGTCAACACATTGGATAACGCTGCACATTTCAAGGTGCTTCACAGGGACTTTTAGTCTAGTTCTGGCCTAGGTTTTTTAGTGTTCGGATAGGCCGGTCATTTTATACGACACTCTACAGGCCATCTTAGATCGTGGGGGCGGAGCTTCGCGAACGTGCGTGGGAATGGGGAAGTGGGCTCTAAGAGTAAATTTTTTAAAAATAAATAATAAATCAAAATAAATCATTCAAATGTCGAACCCAACTACAATGTTAGGAGACCGCATTTTTTTTTAGGTGAAAAAAGACTAATATCTTACCTAATGTACATTTAAAATAAAAGAAACTATCCTGCAAACAAATAGGTATGCCTTCAACAAAAGCCATGGAATACAAAAGCAAGTAAAAGCAGAGTGTCCTCCAACACGGCGTCTCTCAATACTGGCCCTGGATATTTTGGTGTCTGCCCTCCTCTGACTTCAGGCTTGTTAATTGGCTGAGGAGTTAAATGGGGTGAGAAGGGAGCAGGGCAGTGGTAAACCAGGGCAGGATTGAGAAACACTGCTCCAACATGATGAAAACTACTACATACTGACATGAAGGTTTCCATGACCTCTGTTTATAGTTTTAGGGTCGGCGGAAAGAAAAAGATAAAAGAAAGACAAAAAAACAAAGAAAAAAAAAAAAAAGGTTTCGTATGTGGAACTTCCTCCTTCATGGTGTCTTATGAAAACGTGTATTTTGAGCCGCTTCCAGCAACTTCAAGGAAATGCTTCTCATAAAGGAAGTCAGCATATGCAACACACACACACACACACACAAACACACACACACACACACAAACAAAGCAAGATACCTTTCAGTTCTCTGTTTCTGGTCAGCATGTTGCTGGAAGGGAAATTCCTAGTTCTACCAGGTGACAGTTGTGGCTAGATTAACACTTCCTTATCAACATTTACCCAATTCTTAACTTCCTCTCACGCACTATGCAGACAGACAAGCTCGGGCTTCAACCACTAGTGCTTTCCATAGTGTCTTTAAAGCGGCGCTCCGATAATAAAGTTTCTGTTACGTACGCAGTAATAGTGCAAAGCTTACAACAAGATTGTCAGTCTTACTCACTGATGCCCCTGTGAGAGATGTCTCAGGAAATGGTTGTGCTTTCTGCTCACTGAGGTGACATGTATGTATGTATGTATGTATGTATGTATGTATGTATGTATGTATGTAAAGTGTCACCTGAGTGGGGTGAACGGTAGCGGAAGTCCTCCTTGGTGAGCAGCAGGAGGGCTTTACCGTTCATCTGGAAACTTCCGCTGGAGATGGGTCGGAGAGCGAACTCTCGCTCAGCCCAGCGCAGCCACTGAACTACATCCTCTCTGCTCCAGAACACAGGCTGCAGACCTGAACACGGTGACACGGGACGACAGGAGAGACACAAACGTTTTAATGAACTACTACCAACAGCAAAAAAAAACAAAAAAAAAAACAACACACAACAAGCAAGAGCTTGATTAATATGTGTAGATTGAAAGACAGATACACAGACAGAGACTTGCCGCACAGGCAGACAGGAAGCCAGAGAGACCGAGACAAACAGGTGAAACTGCATAGTAAATACAACCGTAGGTGATAGAAATAAGAGGACGGTTTTGTCGTTTCACAGGCACAGCCATTTCTGAACACATCTCTTAAAGTGTAGAAAATGTCTGGACAATTCAAACACTACGTTCTTTACTTTCGAATGTAACCTGTATTCATGTACATTTTCTGTTTTTCCTCAGAACTCAGCTGATTAAAAAGAGGGAAGCAGCTTTTTGCTTTTACGTGCCAGAGATAGGGAACATATAACCAATAAACAGACTCCGACTACCATTTATAATAAATAAATAAATAAATAAATAAACCCCACACACAACAATTACAATTTAACTTCCTTTTGCCTTACTTTTACTGGCGTTACCAAAAAAAAAAAAAAAAAAAAAAAAACATTTTTAGTATGTACTTTTATATCTTGTATGATTTTCTTCTTTCTGAAACTGCTGTTATTTATTGCATTATTATTATGCCATCTTATTTAGACTACCGTTTTTCCCCCTCAGTAAAGCAATCTGGGCTGCATTTATAACAGTTTATTTTACACATCTCTCTCTCTCTCTCTCTCTCTCTCTCTCTCTCTCTCTCTCTCTCTCTCTCTCTCCATCTCTCTCTCTCTCTCTCTCTCTCTCTCTCTCTCTCTCTCTCTCTCTCTCTCTCTCTCTCTCTCTCTCTCTCTCTATCTCTTTTATATATATATATATATATATATATATATATATATACACACACACATACACACACACACACACACACACACACACACACACACACATACATATATAAATAAAAATAAATCAAAGGGATGTCACGATGATACATCGGTACCAGCAATCTTAAAACGTGACTGTACTTGTTTTTCTGCAGTAGCATTAGTACCGTTTGTAACTAAAGTACCATAAGTACAGAGGTTGCGATTCTTCCGGACCTGATGGGGGCACCAAATACGCGCAAGTGTTTTAGGCAGTCCACAAGTGGTGAAGAAGAGGAATGCATACAATGCACACGGGAAAAACTACAGGAGATTAGCTTAGCTTAACAAGTTTAGATCCACCCCGACTGGTTGAGTGGAAAGCTAGTATCGATTTCCGGTGTGCAACTGATGCTATCGATCATTTCAAACAAAGCGAGGAAACACCTGGAATTTGGCGAAGCACCTGAAAGACGGTCCAATATTAGGTTTGTTTGAGGCAGCTGTATTGTAGCCGTGACACCAGCTAACGTTATGCTCCATGTAATGCTTGCAATAGCCAGTTATTTGTTAACGACGCTAACGCATTGCAATGTTCTAAACGTCCTCCTAATGTTCCACCATGCATCGCCATTCAGCCCGTGACCTGTCAGCTAAATGTAGCCTAATGTCACTAATAATTATCCACATGTTCATGCTTTTAATAAATCTGCCGCCAAATCAGTGTATTTAAACTAATGCTTGCATTCAGAGTATCACGGGTGTGTGCGCATGTTTAGGAGTGCACCTCCGAAGACTCATTGTCAGACAGCGTTTGATAACTAAAATACCCTCCACTCTCTGCCAGTATCAGCCAGAGAAAGATGTCCTCCAGGAGAGATTTAAAAAAAAAAAAAAAATTATACCGCACTGTGGTATTAACTTTGGTATCGAGTATCGTGTACTTTTGGTGGTATCGGTACCAACTACTAGATTTTTGGTATCGTGACATCCCTAATAATTTAGAAGACTGATTTCTGGCTAAAAAAATATATATATATATATATATTTTATTTTTTATTTTTTTATTTTTTTTTTAACCTAAGTCCTGGCTTGTTATGCCCGAGATCGCCTCAGGTCTCAACCTTGGACTTGAGGGAAGTGTGTATTCAAATGGATACTAAAAAGTTACTGTAAAACATGCGGCACACCAGACAATGAGGTGCAACTCTTCACTTTTATATCAATAAGATCCTCTTTTTTTTGTCTTTGGGGAATTACCAGGGCCATTAGCTGGACTGTTAATCATCCGGGGCTGAGACCAGATCCTGTTCCATCTTAAAACATTTCAAAACATACCTCTGAATAGACTGTTTCCGTGCATTTTCTTTCTTGCATGTAAGTGTAGATTGCTTCAAATTTGAGAACTGGACAAAAAGTTAGATTAATCTTGCCTCGAGTGTCATCACCGCTTGAACCAGGACTACCGGACCGATAATATATCAAATTTGATGTATGATCTAATATAAGACTAGGCTAGTTTGTTGTCGCTAGCCAAGAGAACAATAAGCAATCATTGTATGGGTTTATAGTGCCCTCTGTTATATGATGTTACTTTGTTGATAAACCCGTGTTGGGTTTGCAGTTGTTTGATATCCACAGGAGCAGAGTATTTTTGTGAATTTTTGAACAAAAGATTCAACAATAAAGACGATTGTTCACAGCCTTCTTTGCTCATATTTACCAAGGGTGTCAATATTAGTGGAGGGCAGTGTAGTTGCAAAGTACATTCGCTGTCCTTATGCTCTGCTCAGATCATGACATTTACACGCCTTATTTTCCTGATCAACATATGTTAGTGTTTCAGTTTCAACCCTTTTACTAGCTATATAAATAATAATATTATACATGTAAAATCAGCGTATATCCATTTTCCGCTCAAACAAACTGACTGAGCCAGCGTTTGGCAGAATTGAGAGCGGTCAGCCTAGAAGACACGAGTATCGCTGTATTTTCTGTAAACGCTGATGGGCCTCGCCTCCGTTCACTGAAGATTCAAAATTAGAAGACCGTGGTATTCTTTTGCTGATGTTCAGTTTCATAGTGAGAAAAAGCTCCAAGTGGAGAACTATTCAGGGCTTTAAAAAAATTATTAAATAAGTCATCATCATCATCATCATCATCATCATGTGATGATCATCTTGCCCAGGCCAGGTTATGCCCCTGGGAATTAGAGCTTTTTCCTTGCCCATAAGGTGTGTTTGAGAACTGTGGGGGGAGGGGACGACAGACTGAATCATCTGGACAGTTTGGAAAAGATTGGGAAAAGGCCCGGCGACCATTTTCCAAATCTACAAAAGGTTTGACGTGCTGATGCTTTTCTGCTCACCATGGCTGTAAAGAGTGGTGTCAAGTCACGATGATGATTGGGGGGGTTACACATGTTCCTACGAACGTAGCCTGTGAGTGTATGCTGCAATGTTATGTCCGTGTTTAATACGTTTAAGAAGATCACAGAAGCATTTCATAAAGTGTAAACCACTTGAGCACTGCACATCCACACATGCTTTACTGATGCTGTTTTAGAGAACACGCTGGAGGCTTGTCAGGTGGTTAGGGCCAACCCCCCAGTACGTTTTTCAATAAGCACGGAAACATCTGCTTCTAAAACATCTGCATTAACGCATCAGCCAGAATTCTCAAAAGAAAGATGGCGGTTAAAAGTCTGCATTCACAAACTAGAGATTCTGCTACATACCTCGAGTAATTCGTATAAGATCTTTAAAAAAAAAATAAGGTATGCAAAGTCTAGTCAAGCACCAACTGCCATGCTACTTCTCATTATAATCCACACATGACTGTCTGAATCGGTCACTCCCTAATATTTCCCCGATCTAATTATGGCCATCGCAGCTGCTGGCGAAGACAGTTTTGCATGTGTATCTGCAAGTAAACCGCTCTTGTCTGAAGTAGGTTACCTATGAGAAGCGAATTTCGAGGAGTTCAATAACAACATCATAGCAATATATCAGATTCTCAACGCTCCGACTCTGAAGAGTCTTGTCCCTTCAAAAGCACGACAGCATGAGCCGGGAGACGAAGGAAATGTGGAGGGCAGAATGCCCACGGTGATGTCTCGAGCGCATATTATGCGGCACGCAGCTGTGAGCGGGTTTGTACGAGCGTCTCCAGACACTGAGCGACGAAAATCACAGGTCATGTGGGGAGGTTAAATTCGTCAGTGCATCTGCACACAGCCTCGAGAGAGACTGTTAACCACAGGAGGAAGGAGAAGAGAACCCAATCTTAACTTCCCACAACACGCTCGAACAGGAAGCCCTGCCTCCTCTTCCCCTGCCTCAGAACAAACCCCCACCGTGCGGGCTCCGTTTCGGAAGAGGAAGCCCTCCTGCAGTCAAGCTGGGTGATGCGGACGGCTTTATCAACACTCAGCAGCATTAGGGAGAAGACATAAACGGACAGGAATAAAGACGGAGAGAGCGCTTCACCCATAAACTCCGGAAGAGGCAAAAAAAAAACATATTACAAATTCTCTTTTTTTTTTCTGTCTCTACACTGTCACAAATGACACCAAAGCTCAAGCCCCAGATGTTTAACTTGCCCTGGCAGCTACGTGGGTATCTAATCTGGTCTTATGGCATCGCTGTTGCTGTGTGGAATCATGGGAGCTCCGGAAACAGCGCCTTCTTGACTTGGGTTGCCCGGGCAACCTGCAGGCACCGAGGATGAATGGAGGAGAGGGAAGGAGATGAGATCACCACTATCTAGTTTCACTGTTGCACTCGCGACTCCTACTCATACCCACGATTCAGACACCACATTGTGTGATGCCAGCGTTTTCTGCGCATGCTGAAGGGGCTGGATCCCCCCCCCCAAAAAAAATATAATCAACCAGCCATTATCATTGGTTGCAGTTGATTTCCATGAATAACAATTACAGCAAAATCATTAAGAAAGGAGCAAAAACTGAGGATTGTCGTCAGGAAGTACAACGGCATAAGAGTATACAGTACTGTGTAAAAGTTTTATTGACATGCAAAGAAATGCTGGAGAGCAAAACATCCTCAGGGGCTGAGGATGTTGTTTTTTTGCCTACAAAAGAAAAATTATGAAATGAAATGTTTCTACAATAAAAGATATACATTAACGAGGACAACATTTGGGGCAGCGGTGGCTCAGTGGTTAAGACGTTGGGCTATTGATCAGAAGGTCAAGAGTTCAAAACCCTTGCACTACCAAGCTGCCACTATTGGACCCTGGGGCAGGGCCCTTAACCCTCAGCTGTATACATTAAATAAATGTCACACTGGATATGTGCATCTGCCAAATTCAATTTGGTGTGATGACCCTTTGATATTATGAGAATGAGAGAGAGAGAGAGAGAGAGAGAAAGAGAGAGAGAGACTCTACTAGTGTAGTTTTATAAGGAAATGATCATCTTGCAGAACCAGTCACGGTTCTTCTCGAGACTTTGCCTGTCGCACTCGCTTCTTATTTTTGCAGCAAAAACCCAGCAGCCTTCATTGTGTTTCGTCTTGAACGACACACAAAACATTTTTCTGGCAACATTTCAATTTTGTCCTAGAAAACTCGTTTTTGGAAATATTTTTTTGCACTGACCCAATAATGCAGAAGTCATTAATGAAGAAAAAAAAAAAAAGGTTTGTTTGTTTTTTTTTAAACAGTAGGGTGCCTAAGACTTTTGCACAGTACTGTATTTCTATACGTAGTACATCAAAATCAACAATGACGACGTGCCGGATGCTGGCATTCACGATATACGAGCTTGCTAGGACATGTTGCCTTTGTATTCAGTGGAGCGAAGGTATGCTTAGCACTCTAACCAACATGCTTAACGAATGAAGGTCTCTTAATAAACCGACTAGTGTCGCGACAAGCGGTTCCGCAGGCGGCGTGAGAAACGTTCGAGCTGTGGGTTGTGTTTTGGCTGGCAGTGCGCCGAATCTGTGACCGTTCTGTATGGAGCTTCTTTTTCCAGATCTTGCGATGACTGGGTGCCTGAAGTCAAATAAGGGGTTAAATGATGAGTCATGATCGCTCCCCTTCTGGTAAATCCATCCTCTTCAGAAAACATGCAAGCATAACATAGTTTATGAATCGTCCTGGGTGGGGGCGGGGGCGGGGGACGGGAGGCTCGTGGCAGAAGTTTTTTTATTTTATTTTACAATTCAGGCAACGTGCTGGATCAGGGTTGCTGGATTGAAACGGTTTGAAACGACGCACTTTTGATCCAGATTAAAAATAAACCTGCCCGAAGCAGGATTCGACACGTACTATGCATCACTATAACGCGCGGAAAGTTTAGCGTACAGACAAGAGACTCGTAGCTAACCGGATTACGGTCAATAATATATAAATGGTATGCGTTTAAATCTTTATTTATTTATTTATTTATTTTTAAGTGCCTATTCGGGTTTTCAATTCGCCATGATGTAAAACACGGCACGCCGGCTTCTCCTCAGATAGTTTTTCAAATTTAGAAGTATTTCAAATGAGAATTTAAACGAGATTATAGGGCATTGGAAAACATTTTAAAAAGGCAGTGTACCTTGACACCAACTAAAGAAACTGCGTTGCTTATTGCATATTTTATTTCTAGTACTCACGTTTCTTCCTGATTTTGGAAAATAATTAGTTTGATAGTTCAAATTCTGGTTCGGAAGTGCGCTGTGCACTGGCGCCCTGTCCAGGGTGTACCCCGCCTCGTGCCCGATGCTCCCTGGGATAGGCTCCAGGTTCCCCGTGACCCTGAAAAGGAGTAAGCGGTAGCATATGGATTGATGGATGGAAGGATGGAAGTGCACTGTGCAGGAAGTAAGGGTGAATTTACCGCCACCTTTCAACTACATTATGAACTATTGTACGCTTGCAACACTCGCGCTTCCCACGCTGACTTTACTCATGGTCGAGGAAAACAACTCAAATGGGCTTATTTGTATATAGTGTATATATTTTGGGTGGAAAGACCTCATAAGACAATCATTTTTGACTATGTGTTCAGGTTCAGGTGAAAACAAGAGGGGAAAAAGAATTTTGAGAAGATATGTCTTACAGGACAGCTTTACATCTTTTTAAAGCATATCCATTCTTTTTTTGGAGGAAAGTATCTCTCCATGTCCTTCGGTCTCTCGTTCTTCCTCTCAAACATGTGGAGTTCATTTTGAGCAGGAAGAGGCTGCATTCATTTTCTGGCCGTTGGCATGTGAGAACAGTTTCCCTTTCAGAGTGAGGGGGGAGGAAAAAAAAAAAAAAAAAGAAAAATACAGGCAGCGCTTGCTCAGGAAGCACAGTCTGCCCACTCAGGAAATTCCTGAGGATGAGAGCAGCTTCCAGGCACAGGAAATTTCCCCTTTCAAAAGAGTGTGTTCACATAAACACACAGAGTGAGAGAGAGAGAGAGAGAGAGAGACACATGCACACACGGAGAGAGAGACAGACATGCACACAGAGAGAGAGAGAGAGAGACAGACATGCACACACAGAGAGAGAGAGAGAGAGAGACAGACAGACAGACAGACAGACATGCACACAGAGAGAGAGAGAGAGAGAGAGACAGACAGACAGACATGCACACAGAGAGAGAGAGAGAGAGAGAGAGACACAGACATGCACACAGAGAGAAGAGAGAGAGAGAGAGAGAGAAGCACAGAGAGAGAGAGAGAGAGAGAGAGACATGCACACACAAAAAGAGAGGGAGAGAGACACACATGCACACAGAGAGAGAGATGTAAATGACCACACATGGTCAAGAATTCAATAATAATAATATTAATAATAACAAGAGCAACAACAACAACAAAATTATTATTATTATTATTATTATTATTATTAAGTATAATAATTTTGATAAAGTCATTAGCCTGTTTGGTCTAAATAAATAAATAAAAACTAGAAAGTCATAGAATCTCTAATAGTTTTAAATGGTTTCATGGGAATTGTATTGGTTTTAATGGAAACTGTAATGGTCCCTGTGGGTCTCTACTGGTAATCTGTTGCCTTCTATTGGTGAGATGTTATGTCTAGTGGATACCTTTAAGGACCTATAATGGTAATGGTTTTTATTTTTAGCTGATAAGTTTTTAATGGTATTTGTAGTGGAAACCATTTGAATTTCATTGTGCCCTGCGATGGACTGGCGCCCTGTCCAGGGTGTACCCCGCCTTGTGCCCGATGCCCCCTGGAATAGGCTCCAGGTTCCCCGCGACCCTGAAGAAGGAATAAGCGGTAGAAGATGGATGGATGGACCATTTGAATTTCTGTGATTTAAGAAATTACAGCCCAACAAATGCAAATAAATAAACCATTAAACTTACTGCACAGTTTTAATTATACAGATTTAGTATTCGGTTTAGTCTTTCATTTCAGTTATCCATCCAATCATCTTTTAACGCTTATCTTTTTCAGCGTCACGGGGAACCTGGAGCCTTTTCCAGGGAGCATCGGGCACAAGGCGGGGTACACCCTGGACAGGGTGCCAGTCCATCGCAGGGCACAATCACATACACACTCACACACCCGTTCATACACTACGGACACTTTAGACACGCCAATCAGCCTACCATACGTGTGTTTGGACTGGGGGAGGAAACCGGAGTACCCGGAGGAAACCCCCGCAGCACGGGGAGAACATGCAAACTCCGCACACACAGGGCCCTGGCGGGAACCCCGGACCCTGGAGGTGTGAGGCGAACGTGATAACCACTAAGCGGTTTAGAAACTATCACTGAGCCCCATGATTCATCACACACACTAAGCATCATTGACTATCGTGTGTGTAGTGAAACGAGCATGCAGTCTGTTCGGATTCACGGCCAGTTTTGTTCCTAAACCTTGTGTAATATCATTCATGAGCAACTGGGTATAAACGGCCTTGTTTAATCTATGGAACTTTCACATAATTATTTAAGTAATAGTGAGTGAGTCAGACTTTCCTCGTGCTCTTGCCCACTTGTAATAATCGTTCTCACGATGCCTGAATGCATTATTAATCAGTAGCTTCCAAGCAAGATTCTGTAAACGGCGTTGTACCTGGAAACCGGATCGCCTCGTTCACCTAACGTGTGACTCACACGGTCCAAGATGAGGCAAACAAACGCCATTCGAGTCTCCGTGTTCGTCTTTTTGACACGATGGGGAGTTTTCAGTAATACGTGGCTAATTGCAGCAGGGATAAACACACACACAAATATAAAGCCACACTTAAAATGATCCCACTCTGAACCCTTCCATCTGAACCCATTCGCAGGGACGTTAGTGTGCAAGGGCAGTCTGGAAGTGCAGGAGGGGTTAAGTGTGAGTGGCATTCTTTCGGAGTGAAAACACACCGCTCCTCTCCGCTCATCTCATCTAATCCACTTCCTCTCCAGGAAGCCAAGAAGACCGGCTTCTGCCCACTCTGCAATTTCCTTTTTCTTTCTAGCTTCCCCCCCCCCTCCCTCCCTCCCTCCCCTCGCCCTTCCTTCCTCTCCTTCCTGCCTAGAGCATTCCTCAGGACTCCTGGATTAATGAGTTCACTCCACACACACTTTAAGGAGTTTACTTTAAAAACAGACTGTACCACTAATATAATAATAGCTTTGAATACAGACACAAACGTACGCAAGACCTCGTTCGCTCTGACATTTCACTCAAATGTGGCGGTCACAATCGCGCACGTGTCGTGGTTTCAGTCGAAGCTCGCGGAGGAGCCTTGCCGAGAAAGAAGAAGAAGAAAAAAAAAAAAGGGCCATTCCATCAGTGTCAGGAAGAGAGAGATGGCCTAGAGCCAGCAGAGCTTCTCCACAGTTCGTCTCACCCCCCCCCATCCTCCTCCTCCTCCTCCTCCTACTTCCTTCCCCACCACCATGTTTTTTTCTCTCCTTCTCACCATCTTTCACTCTCCAGGTAAAGAGTAGGGGTAGCACACATGAAAGCAGAGATGCATCTTCTCATAAATGTAAATAAACAAATAAATAAATCAAAATAACACTTTATATTATGGCGGCATACTTCAAAAGCAAAATGTTCATGAATAGAACTACGGTGCAGATCATTTCAAATACAAGCAGGTTTTTTTATTTTTATTATTTCAATATACAATAAACCATTGTATTGGATGAACAGAAACCCTCAGGGTCTCGGTGTTTAATAAACTTTCCCCGACTATGAAAGGTCCTGGTGGGGAAGCATGGTACTCCTAGGTACAAAGCAGCAGATGACGAGATTGCATCTGCAGGATGGAAGAATTGGAAAGCTTTATAGACGTCCCATCTAAAACCGAATACGCCCGACATGGCCAAAAGTATGTGGGGACACGCGGTTGTACAGAATGTCAGTGTGTGCTGTAATTTCTCGTCACACCAGGAGTGGAAGTGGAAGAACTCGACTAACCTGACCTCAGCCTCACTGAACCCCTTTGGGATGAACTGGAACGCTCATCCAACTCCAGCGCCTGACCTCACGAGTACTCTCGTAACCGAATGATCACGATCCACAAAGACTGGACGTCATTATAACAAACTCTGAAATGGGATGCTTCGGGGGAAAAAAAAAAAAAAAAAAAAAAGCATGTGTGGGCGTGACAAACGGGTGTCCACAAACTTTCTGTCACACATCGGGAGCACGGCCTTCGGATTGTTCGTAAAAGCATCCTGATCTAGCACTGCTGTAATTGACAGATTCATTGGTAATCAATACTACATGTCCTACAAGAAGAACTACCTTATTAGACGAGTGTGTACTTTAAAAAACAAACAAACAAAAACACCAACAGTGCCCGGAGCGTTCGTCAATACAAGAGAAGTTATTACGGAGGAGTTCCTGTCCTCGCTGTGCTACTCTGGTGCGGTCCAGCCCTCAGTCAAGCGAAGGAACATCGCCTCAAGACCGAACCAGTACACACGCGCAAACTTGGAAAACGGTGGCAAAAGCAGCGTAGGGTTTAAAAACTAAGCACCAGAGATGGTTTGCAGATAGTGGATGTCAGTTCGGACAAACACACGGGTTAAATATTAATGAGGGCTAGCGCAACGCAGTCTTCAGTACACTTTCACCACCAAGCCTGTTTCCTGGCCATCGTCCAACTCCACCCTTTCTTTTATTGGCTAAATCAAGGGCTGGTTTAGACCTGCAGTGAGCCAGAACTCCACTTCCAACACACACACACACACACACACACACTTCCTCAATAGAGTTAACCTATGAACGGAGTGCTGGCACAATGTGAAACAGGGCATGAACACCTACATGCGCACACGCACACACCTCTAGAAACACTGCCTAATGTATGAACTGAGACCTAGCAGGAGGTAAAGCTTGCCCACTCAAAACACACACATACACACCAGGACCAGACGGACTGCCTCGAGGTGGTCTTTCGCGGTGACGTCAGGACCGAACCAGTGCCTATACCACCTAAAAATATCAGGACGAGAATGCACGAGTGCCTACAAGTATCTGCTCTATGACACGGTCGTCGTGTAATCTACAGCAGTTGGGAGACGAGAGCTCAGGGGAGTGCGAGATATCAAATATAGGCGTGTGTGTGTGTGTGAGAAACGGTGAGTGCCCGGGTGTGTCTATTGTGTCTGTGCTTCATGGGTGCATAAATCATACGTGGCGATTCTAAAGCCGAAAAATACGATAAAATAACACGAAAAACCCCCCCACACACAATATGTAAAGAGAAGGAGGGAACGAAGACTTCTTACGGAAGGAACAAATCTCAGACGCACTGCAGAAAAACCGTTTACGTCAACATATAGTGCAAATGCTGCGGAGGGTTTTCCAGCTCGCCCAAAAACAAACAAACAAACAAACAAACAAACAAACAAAAAAAAAAAGCACAAGCAGTACAATATAAGCTTTAAACCACCTGCTAGCTGGTTTCTTGCTAACATGCCAGAAATCAGATTGCATGTCTACCACAGTGCAGTTGATAAAATCTTTCTGGTTTACCTGGGTTTTCATTATATAGATACCGATATCCAAAGATCACATGGTAATGCATGGAGCAAACAGGGCCAGTGCAAGAGAAACAGTAAATGTGTGTGTGTGTGTGTGTGTGTGTGTGTAACTCACGCAGGTGTCCAGGCAGTCTGGCCGGCTCTTCCTCTGTCTTGGCATTAGTCAGAGGCGGAGCGCCATGGCCTGGAGAGGAAGTGGAATTTGGCAGCGGACTGGCAGAGGGACTGAATGCACTCCTCTCCTGCTAAAACACATGCACGACTTAAAAGAGGCATCGCATGCACAAACAACTCTCACACATTGTCTGTTTGCCACTGGATCACAAATGCAACATCTCATTTCAATTCAAGCAGTGGCAACAATGGAAAAGATGCATCACACCCTTACTGTGCCACCAGATTACCACTCGGATTAACCCACATGCCAGGAAAACGGACCTCGGTGTGCCTTCGACGACCAAATACAAGTCTGTTACATTTGTCTAGAGGAGTGATGCACCGAAAGGAAAATTCTGGGCCGAAAACGAAAATTCAAAAAGACGGCGCATGGCCGAATTATTTTTTTAAACCCATTTTTGTAATATAATTTTTGAATAATTGTATTAATATTAGACGTTTTAATTCAGTTCATGAATGTAATGAATCTGAATTGAAAACCCAGTTTGAATTGAAATTACACCAAAACAAAAACAGTGAAATATTATTCTTCATTCAGTTCTGCAACTATCAACTTCAACAGATATTTTTTTTAAATCCAATTATCCGAAGAGTGTAAAGATCTAGAAAACTATTATAACACGCAAAACAGCAGTCAAGAAATGAACGAGGCCTCGGTTCCGTTTATGAAAACGCATTTCCACGTTCGACTCGATTTGTACAGCGCTTTGAACGACGGACATAAAACTCGAAGCAAGCTCGAAGTGTAACCATCAGACGCAGCCTCGAGTTAGACCGATTTTAAACAGAACGCACTTTCTATTGACACGAAAGCTGGCGGGGTTCTCGTCAAGAACAAGAGTCGCTCGGGTTTCTGGCGGGACAGACGGTTGCCTCTTCTCGTCGAGAACATGAGCTGCTGCACTGAACAGTCTCTCACTCGCTGTGCCGGTCCTTCAGCCGACCCGTTCATCGCCTCCGGCTCGGCCGGTATCGGTTCCCGCGCACGCCGCTTTTTCTCCGCGTCAAAGTGACGTTCTTTAAACTGCGGATCTGGTAAATGTAGCAATGCGACGGAAACCGGCGGCTAGATCGAGAGTGAGATCCGAGCGCCGAGGAACGGAGCGTGGCGGCGTACGTTTTCAACCTTTATTGTTCTTCTTTAGGACAAAAACCCAAAATGGCATTTTCGGCTGAGAATTTCGGTGCACCTCTGGAGCTTCTCGGGTTGGTGCTGCATAGCCAAGGGACCTGCGGTTTTTATTTGGTTACTTATTTAAAAAGCGAAAACTGACGAAAAGCTTGAGAACCGCTGCTCTAGAAGAAGCGTACGTTTGCAACACGGACAGATTTGCTGAAGACCGATGTGTCCAATATCCCACTGAGAAAACCAGAGCAGGAAATAAAGGAAAGAGAGTGGCCGTGCTCTGCCGCAGAGGCATTTTGCTGGCATGACTCGAGTCCCCTCAGAGTCATGAGTCACTCCAAGTTCTTCGGACTGATCACCTTTATCCAATGATGAAAACATCTCAATCCAGATGGGAGTGGGAGTGCTCTCTTCCAGGATGATATAAAATCAATCCCCACCCTCAT